>AWOL01S0008952.1:135326-171570 GCA_000715115.1 Nicotiana otophora
CAACAATGATCTACACAATTTAAAAATATAATCCTTCACATTTAGCCCGTGTACACACTCGTCACCTAGTGGACACGACTTTCAACATATTTCAATAATCACATCAATACTAATCATAGGGGGAATTTCCCCCACACAAGGTTAGACAAGTCACTTATCTCGACTTGATCCAATTTAACCAAGTATTATGCTTTTTCCTCGATTTTTCGACTCCGATCGACTCGTATCTTGTCATAATTAATTCGATACAGTCAACAAAATTTATAGGAATCAATTTCATAAGAAAATATTACACTTTTCAATAAAATTCGAAATTAGCTCAAACATATCTCGAAATCTGGCGAAACTTACAAAATCCGACAAACACATTCAATTACGAGTCCAACCATACCCGTTTCACTCAAATCTGACTCCGGATCGACACCAAAATCTCAAAAATTCGTTTCTATGAGATTTTTAAACTTTTTCCAAATTTCTATCTCAAAACACTAATTAAATGATGAAAACAATGATGTATTCATGTATATTGATCAAATCCGAGTTAGAATCACTTACCCAAATATTTTTCCTTAAAAATATATCAAAATCGCTTCTCCTCAAGCTCCAATTCGTCAAAAAGGCAAATGGGATGAAGTCCCCTGTTTTTATAACTTACAGATTTGTCAGGGAGTCCGATTTGTCAGGAAGCTCGATTTATCAGGGTGCTGGATTTTGTCAGGGAGCTCTATTTGTTAGGGAGCTCGATTTGTTAAGGAGCTCGATTTGTCAGGGGGCTCGATTTGTCAGGGAGCTCGATTTTGTCAGGGAGCTCAATTTGTCCGGGAGCTCGATTTTGCCTGGGAGCTCGATTTGTCCGGGGGCTCGATTTGTCAGGGAGCTCGATTTTGTCAGGGAGCTCGATTTTGTTAGGGAGCTCGATTTTGTCCGGAAGCTCGATTTGTCTGGGAGCTCGATTTGTCAGGGAGCTTAATTTGTCAGGGAGCTCAATTTGCCAGGGAGCTCGATTTTGTCAGGGAGTCCGATTTTGTCAGGGAGTCCGAATTTGACAGGCAGTCCGATTTTGACAAGCAGCCCGATTTTGACAGGCATTCCGATTTTTGACAGGCAACCCGATTTTGATAGCATTTCCAGTAGAAAAATGGCAGCAGCTTTTGCAACACCTAAGTCCCAGTTTTGATCCGTTAACTATCCGAAACTCACCCTAGGCCCTCGGGACCTCAACCCAAAACACCAACAAGTCCTAAAATATCATACGAACATATTTGAAACCTCAAATCACATCAAACAACGCTAAAATCACGAACCATGCTCCAATTCAAGCTTAGTGAAATTTAGAATTTCCAACTTCTACATTCGATGTCGAAACCTATCAAATCAAGTCCGATTGACCTCACATTTCGCACCTAAGTCATAAATGACATAACAGAGCTGTAAAAAATTTTAGAACTGGATTCCGACCCCGATATCAAAAAGTCTATTTCCCGGTCAAACTTTCAAACTTTAAATTTCTATTTTGGCCATTTCAAGCCTAATTTCACTACAGACTTTCAAATAAAATTTCGATCATGCTCCTAACTCCAAAATCACCATACAGAACTGTTGGAATCATCAAAACTCTATTCCGGGGTCGTTTGCACATAATTTGACATCCGATCACTATTTGAACTTAAGCTTTTAATTTGTTTTTTATCAAAATTCCGTATCTCGGATCAGGGAACTCGGAATTTAATTTCGCGTATAAGCCCAAGTCCCAAATGACGATACAGACCTACCGAAACTGTCAAAACACTGATCCGAGTTTGTTTGCTCAAAATGTTGACCAAAATCAACTCAGTTGAGTTTTAAAGCTCAAATTCACATTTTAATCCATTTTTCACATAAAAACTTCATGAAAAATTTTACGGACTGCGCACACAAGTCGAAGAATGATAAATAGTGATTTTCGAGGTCTTAAAATATAAAATTAATTATTAAATTTAAAGATGAAATTTTGGGTCATCACACATCAAATATTCAAAGTCATCAATATGCTCGAAACACTTAAGTCAACAAAATAATAGCAGCGTTCATATATTTAAAAGCATGAGGTTAACCAAGGATAAGAAATAGTAAAGAAATAAAGGTATTGCACCTTAAGAATCCAAGATTTTTATTTATTTAAAGGAAAAACCCAAGCCACGTACACGATAGCTACGATGAATTGGCAGCTAAACTCAACCAATGATTATGACCACGCCGGAGAAACTCGACCAGAACCTCTCAGAGTTACAAACGGACAGCTCGTCGGCTCGACTCGAATATGTGGAGGCGTTTTGGGGGTTTTTTTGCTGGAGTTTTGGTGTGAAAACAGGAAAGTTTCAGGTGGTTTCATGATGGTTTTATGACTATTAGTTGAAGCTCTTGCCTATGGCGTTTTTAAGTTAAATTTTCAATGGATCATTTGTTTTATGTTGGCAATGGATATGGTGCTTATTAAGGAGGAAGAGGTGATCAATTTAAGTGTAGTTAATATGTTTTTAGCGGAAAAAATAGGTACGAGCTGATCTCTCTTGAGGAGGAATATGCGGCGCCAAACTTTTAGAAGAGGGGTTCACTGTTAGGGCTATTTGTCCTTCTTCTTCCTTTCTGTTCTCTGCGTGTGTGTGTTTTCAGAGAAAAAAGGGAGTTTGTATTTTCTGCCGAGAATAGTGTGTAGGTCTGTGAGAATCCACAGAGAGGAGAGGCGGCTTAGATCCCTTTCTAGTAGGGGATCTGTCCGTTTCTTTTGAAGGAGGGACATGTGAGGGGTTGAGTGGGGACAAACATGGGAGACAAGCATGGGGAGAAGGAAAAGTGGAGTGAGGACAAAGTGTGGGGGACAAAGAGTGGGAGGCAAAGGGAAAGTGGAGTGGGGACACGCGTGGGAAGATGACAGCAGAAAAGATGGAGTGAGAAGTGAGGTATTGATGAGATGAGTGAGAAAAATAATTCAAGCACGGTCAAAAATTGATTGCTCACAGTGTAAATTCTAACCTTTTTTCAAACCCCCAAAAGGAAAGAAAAGGGATACATAAAGTACCATCAATTCAATACTCCCTCCGTTTCAATTTATGCGAAGCTGTTTGACTAGGCACGGAGTTTAAGAAAAAATGAAGACTTTTGAAATTTGTGGTCCTAAACAAGTCAAAAAGGGGTCCAGAGTATTTGTGTGATTATAAAAGCTTCTCATTAAGGGTAGAATTGTAAGTTTAATCAAAATTGTTTCCAAATTTAGAAATGAGTCATTCTTTTTAGAACGGATCAAAAGGAAAATAGGTTAAGGATGAAGTAATAGATAAGTGATTACCAAAGCAAATCGTGTAGTATAATTTGGATGATAATCAGGATTTTCGAACTGAGCGTTTTGCCACCAAACTGAGCCTTGCCCATCAATAGTTCCTTTTCCTTTAACAGATATTCCATTTAGATTTTTGAATTCAAGCCATTGTAATAGCCCTGAACCCCAAACTGTAGGATTTGTTGGTGCTATAATTCTCCCATCCAACTGTTCAAAAAAAAAGAGAGAAGATATAAGACAAAGATAGATCTATGGTACATCCTCAATTTCAATGTGTTATCTGGAAAGAATAATCTGTGCTTGAGACATAAATAAAGAAGTGATCTCTCTCACTCTAATATTTAAGTTTTTAGACAAGAGTGTCACACACTTTAACAATTGTTAAAGTGTATTGAAATTATTTACTAGCAAAACAATGTTTTCTTCGCAATGTGGTCCTAAAAGAAAGATGGGTCCAACTAGGAAATCATAATCTGATGGAACCATCGTAGTTGATCCTTCAACTTTGCAAGCTTCGATCTACGTTGCTTCAAATGCCTGTCAAGAATTGTTAGATAACCATGTAGAAGAAAAACTTATAGAAATAAGTACGAGGAAGAGACATGTAATGCACAAAATGCTAGTCATGTACCTATTGTGAAATTCGTTGGTTAGGTTTGAATGAAACAATTTTGTTGGCATGAAAAAGAAAATATTATACCTTTACCATGATTACATTTTTTTTGGGCAGCCAGGGAAGGTATAAAAATGTAATAATATATTCTAGGGGTTTTAGTTTTTCAAGATTTTAATAAGTTCTTCATTGCCCATTAAAGACATAATTAAGTGATACTAAAAGTACACTCTCTAATAATTACTTTTAGATAAATTATTGTTGCACATTTTAATATGGTATCAAAACAGTCAGAAGTCTCACTGTTACTAATTATCAAAAGAATTTAAGTTATATGTACTGATTTGGTGTGAATTGTTTTTACACAATCAATATAATTTAACATGTTATAATAAGTTATTACCATTTGTTTTGGGTTAACAATCAATGCAATTAAGTATAGTTACCTGCAATTACATTTTAAGTGTCATGTATACAGAGGCGCATGTAGTGTATTACCTACGGGTTCAACTGAATCCATAACTTTCGACGCGGAGTAAAAATTTATAAGTAAAAATTTATTAAAATTGCAAAAATAGTAGATTTGAACCCATAACTTTAAAAATTTAATGGGTTCAATGCTAAAAAATTTAAAATTGAACCCATAGAATTTAAATCCTGAATCCGCCTTATACTTGTGTAAATAATTAAATATTAGCATTCTCAACGACTTAAAATTTTATATAAGATAATCACATAAACATTGTGATATACTATATAATAGACGCATCTTACTTTGGTGTCATCTGTGGTACCGTCACCTTTAGCACCATAGTCTAATACATTAAAGACCGAAGAATTCTCAATATTTTGTTGTGGAGGTTCTTGTTTTCTGCTCCTTCTATGCCTGCCCTTCTTGCCTTTTCTAGCATTGCATATTGCACTCTCCAAACAACAGATTAGTAAAAACAGCAAAATGACTAACTTCAAGAGATTTACACTAAACCTCAACATTTTTATGAGAGAGAGAGAGTTAACAGGTGTAGTCTTAATTAGTTGATGATGTTAATTAATCCATAGAATATATATATTTATAGGCTTAAGTCTTCTAACAAACCGAACGATGTGCAGTCATGTGATGAACATTACCTTTCTTGTAGTGTTGGATAATTACATGCAACGATTTGAAAACGAAGTACAATCTTTAATCATTACAGACAGGAACATGAGACTCAACTATATTTCGAATAGTTAACGATTTCTTTATGACCATATCTTAATTATCTTGTTTAATTAGGTATTTTAGTTAACAAGAATAATATTCTTTTAAGCTAAAAAGAATAATAGGAGTTACGTGCGTGCATGATGTAGCTGCTTTTCTTTCTGCTATTGATGTATCTTTTGACTCAACATCACCTACTCGATCTTACTTGCTTGTAGGTGAGATTAATCTAGATTAATCTTCAAATAACTTGAGGTTGACAAGTACTTATTAGAGGCGGAGCTAACCCATCGATTACGGGTTCGGTTGAACCCAGTCGCTTTGATCCAGATCATGTATTTGTCTTACGAAATTCATTGAATATGTAAGAATTGTTAATTTAGAACCCAGTAAATTCAAAGGACTAGAACCTCAAACCCATAAAACTTTAAATTCTGGCTTCGCCTCTGATACTTGTTGAAGTTGAAAATAATCCTAAATAAATGTGATCTAGGAAAATAATGATTGCCAAGTATTTCACATGTTACCTTTGGTAGACAGGAGTTAGTGGGATATGATAGAGATAAACACTAGAATTACGTAGTTTTGCTTATGCATTAATTATCTTGATGGTATCAAATAGGTCGGATGAGTGGCAGGGATAAGTAATTCGAGTATGTATAATTTGAGGTTTAGTTCTTTGGGTGTGTTTAGTACGAAGGAAAATATTTTCAACATCTATATTTTTTTGAAAAATATTATTTTTGGAAAATAAGTGATTTCTTTACATAATTTTTGATATTTGGTTATTAGTTAGCACAAAATATTTTTTGAAAAATTATAATATAGGTAAATACTGTGGGAGGTGAAATAGGTGAGGAAAGGTGGGGAGAGGAGCAAGGTAATGGGGGTCTGGATCCGGGGTCAAGGTCAGGGGTCAGTGTCACGACCCCAATTTTCCACCGAAGGACGTCGTGATGACACCTAGTCTCTAAGACTAGATAAGCCTAACATGCATGGAAAAATAGCGAAAATAATAATAAAACTTTAAATTTAAACCATCTAAACTATCATAACAGAACTCAATAGTACAACTGACAATAATTCCCAAAATCTGGTAGAACTGAGTCATAAGCTCTACACAAGTATACTAGAAAATCTCTAGTACAACACTGTCTAGATAAAGAGTAAACAGTAGTAAAATAAGGACATAAGGTGACTCTGACGCCTGCGAATATCGGGCACGTATACTTTGAAGTCTCTGAAACATATGATCCACTCACTGATGCCTAGCCTGAGTCGAGGTACCTGGATCTGCACAAAAATATACAGAAGCGTAGTATGAGTATACCACAACGGTACCCAGTAAGTATCAAGCCTAATCTCATTAGAGTAGTGATGAGGCCAGGTCACGACTCCTACTAGGATAAGAAAAACTGAACAAGTATAGTATAGTCTAATAATGAAAATGAGGAAATAGTGACAATAAAGCAATACAACAAGGTGAGCTACAACTGAATTTAAAGTAATAAAGGTAACAAGGAAGGAACACATAATAAGAACATCATGGAAACAATGCGGACAATTGCAAGTGAGAAAAGTGAGAGATAACAACAAGAATCATAATCGAGGTACCGCCTTGTAATCTATTTTCACTTCACAATCACAATCTTTCCTTATACCGCCGTATGAGCCTTACATTTAGATAGTTTTGAAAATATTTTTTTCCGAAATAGCTACATGTAATTTAGCCCACCTTATGTCGCCGCGTGACTTCAAGTAATTCTCTTACTAGCAACACACACATAAATCCCACCTTATGCCGTCGCATGCATATTAACCCCTACCCTTATACCGCTGCATCCGCATCAATATCACAACACAATAATAACTCGCACCTCAAGTGCCCATATGCTATAACTTGTCAAAAGAATCAATAATACCAATATTTCCATAACAAATGGCCCATGGCTTAACCACAATGTGTACCAAAATCTCAACAATACCGAAATAAAAATAGATAGCTCAACAAGAAGGATATCTCAACAATTTAACAACTTTGCCTCAATGTGATGATGACTTTTATAACTTCAATATTAATAACTCAACAAGAAGATATTCCATGAAATAACAACTTCAAATAAGGTAATTCAACAATTAAAGAATTAACAAGACAATAAGGGCGACAATAACTTCAACTAAAGCGTGTAAGAGCAAAATAACAAGAGATAGAGCAAGTGTTAACAATGTCAAATAAAGTATGTAAGGAAAGATTAAGACATGTAAGGTTTGATTAACAATGAAAGATATAACATGTTATGCCAATTCAATTAAAATCATAAAAAGAATCCAAATAGCCTAAATCGGTCAAATACTATATATAGCCCGTGTACCCACCCATCACCTTGCGTACACGGATTTCACATGACACAAATAGCATAATCAATCTAAATTCTAAGAGGTAGTTCCCCCACACAAAGTTAAGAAAGATACCTCAAACAAGCTAAATCAACCCACTAGTACGTCTTTCCTGCGAATATTCAACTCCGGACGGCTCGAATCTCGCCAAAATAACTTAATACCATAAATGCAAACCATAGAAAACTATTCATGATAATAAAGTTACAATCTTTAAAGAAAATCAAAAGGCCAACACTAAAAGTCAACTCCGAGCTCACACCTCAGAACTCGACCAAACTTACAAAATCCGAACACTCATTCAATAACGAGTCCAACAATACTAAAATTATCCAATTCTCACATCAAATCGACCTTCAAATTTTTTATTTATAGTATAGGAAGTTTTCACATAAATCCCTAATTTTTTCAATTCAAAACACTAATTAAATAATAACAAATAATGACAGATTCATGAATAAAAATCATATCCGAGTCAAAATCACTTACCCCGATCCAATCCTTGAAAACCTCTCCAAAATCGCCCAAAACCGAGCTCTCTAACTCAAAGTGTGAAAAATTAAATAAACCCTCGACTCTAACCCTTTTCTTCTCAGGCATTCCGCACCTGCGGCCTCCTGTCGCATCTGCGACTATACATTTGCGGAAAGTCCATCGTTGGTACGACTCCCACTAAGGTCAGGCAAATCCACTTCTGCGGTCAAAACGCGCACCTGCTCTCCCACTTCTCCGAACCAAAAAGCGCTTCTGCGTGTCCGCGCTTGCGGATGACCTCTGCTCCTGCGATCCAAGACCATCCTGGCCATATCCGCTCCTGCGATCAAATCCCCCGCACTTGCGGGCTCGTAAATTAGGAAACCTCCTCGCATCTGCGGTCTCTTCCAACCCTAGCTACTCTACGCTTCTGCGATCAACCAGCTACACCTACAGCCAAGCTCACCGCAGGTGCTATGACACCAGAAATTCAGCTGCAACAGCCATTCCTTCTAAATCCAAAATAGACCTGAATCAATATGAATCATGCCCGGGCCCCCGGGACTCGTCCAAATATATCATCAAGTCTTAAAGTACATAACAGACCCACTCAAGGCCTAAAATCGCATCAAACAACATTAGTTCTACAAATCACACCCCAATTCAAACCTATAGAATCCATGAACATTCAACTTTTAAAACTAACACCGAATCATATCAAACCAACCCTGAATGAGCTCAAATTTTGCACACAAGTCATAAATGACAAGACAGGCCTATTCCAACTTCGAGAACCAAAATCTGGACCCGATATCAATTAAGTCAACTCTCGGTCAAACTTCTCAACCTTCCAAACCTTCAACTTTCTAACTTTCGCCAATTCAAGCCAAAATGACCTACATATTTGCAAATCAATATCCGGACATACTCCTAAGTTCAAAATCATCATATGGAACTACCTAAATCATCAAAACTCTATTCTGGAGTCGTCTATGCAAAAGTTAAACTCCGATCAACTCTTTCAACTTAAGCTGCCAACCTTGAAACTAAGTATCCTATTTCACTCTAAAACTCATCTGTAACCAACCAAACAAACCCCGCACGTAATATAAATATAATTTAACATAGAGGAGGCAATAAATAGGGGAACGGTGCTGAATACTCAAAATAACTGGCCGGATCATTACATCATTCCCCTCTTAAAACAAATGTTCGCTCTCAAACTAGTATTGAGACATACATGAAGTGATGAAAAGATGAGGATAACGGCTCCTCATATCATGCTCGGTCTCCCAAGTTTCCTTCTCGAATGGTTAACCCCTCCATTGAACCTTCACTGAAGCAATATGTTTTGACATCATCTTTCGGACATGCCTGTCCAATATGGCCACCAAGTCCTCAACATAAGTGAAATCCTTGTCCACTTGGACTGAGCTGAAGTCTAAAACATTGGAACGGATCACCGTGATACTTGTGGAGCAGGGAAACATGGAACACTGGGTGAACAGCAGATAAGCTAGGCGGCAATGCAAGCTTGTAGGCCACCTCCCCCACTCTCTCGAGGATCTCAAAAGGACCAATATACGTAAGGCTCAACTTGCCCTTCTTACTGAATCTCATCACACCCTTCATGGGTGAAACCCGGAGCAAAACCCTCTCTCCAACCATGAATGGAACATCACGAACTCTCTGATCGGCATAACTCTTCTGCCTAGACTGTGATGTGTGAAACCGATCCTGGATTAACTTGACTTTCTCCAAGGCATCTCGAACCAAATATGTTCCCAACAATCTAGCCTCACCCGGCTCAAACCAACCAACTAGAGAACGGCACCACCTCCCATATAGGGTATCATATGGAGCCATCTGAATACTCGATTGGTAGCTGTTGTTATAGGCGAACGCTGGAAGTGGCAAGAACTGATCCCAAAAACCTCCGAAATCCATAACACAGGCACGAAGCATATCCTCTAATATTTGAATAGTGCTCGGATTGCCCGTCCGTTTGTGAGTGAAATCTTGTACTCAACACAACCCGCGTGCCTAACTCACGTTGTATAGATCTCTAGAAGTGCGATGTAAACTGCATGCCCCGGTCAATGATAATAGATACCGACATGTCATGAAGTCGAACAATCTCGCGGATATAGATCTTAGCCAGTTGCTCAGAAGAATAGGTAGTCACCACCAAAATGAAATGAGCCGACTTGGTCAACCTATCCACAATTACCCATACATCGTCAAATTTCTTCAAAGTTTGTGGAAGCCCAACAACGAAGTCCATGGTAACACGCTCCCACTTCCACTCGGAAATCTCAAGTCTCTGAAGCAAACCGCCTAGCCTTTGATTCTCATACTTCACCTGCTGAAAATTTAGGCACCGAGCCACATACTCCACTATATCTTTCTTCATTCTCCTCCACCAATAGTGTTGTCTCAAATTCTAATACATCTTAGCGGCACCCGGATAAATGGGGTACCGTGAATTGTGGCCCTTCTAAAGGATAAACTTATGTAACCCATCTACATTGGGCACACATAACCGGCCCTACATCTGCAACACCATATCATCTCCAATAGAAACCTCCTTGGTATTGCTGTGTTGTACCGTATCCTTAAGGATAACCAAATAGCGGTCGACATACTGACGCTCTCTGATGCGCTCATATAAGGAAGACCGAGAAACCATGCAAGTAAGAAACGACTGGGCTCAAAAACATCCAATCTCACAAACTGATAGGCCAAGGCCTGAACGTCCATGGCTAGTGGACTCTCTGCTGCCGGTAGATATGCCAAAATACCCAAACTCTCTGCCTTTCTACTCAAGGCATCAAACACCATGTTGGCCTTCCCAGGATGATATAAAATAGTGATATCATAGTCTTTAAGAAACTCTAACCATCTCTGCTACCTCAAATTATTATCTTTCTGTTTGAACAGATGTTCAAGGCTTTGTTGGTCAGTATAGACCTCACATGGAATATCGTACAAGTAGTACTGCCAAATTTTCAAGGCATGAACAATAGCTGTCAATTCTAAGTCGTGGATAGGATAATTCTTCTCATGAAGTTTCAGCTGCCAAGACGCATAGGCAGTCACCCTACTGTTTTGCATCAATTCCGCGCCAAGGCCAACACGTGGAGCATCATAATACACAGTGTAAGACCCTGAACACGTAGGCAATACCAACACTAGGGTTGTAGTCAAAGTAGTCAAGAGCATTTGAAAGCTCACCTCATATTTCTCAGACCATCTGAAAGGAGCACCCTTTTGGGTCAATCTAGTCATAGGTGCAGTGGATGAAAAACCTTCTACAGAATTGCAATAATACCCGGACAAACCAAGAAAACTCCGAATCTCAGTAGATGAAGACTATCTGGGCCAACTCTGAACTGCTTCAATATTCTTCGGATCTACCTTGAACCCCTCACTTGACATCACATAACCCAAAATACCATCGAATCGAGCCAGAACTCACACTTCGAGAATTTTGCATATAACTTCTTCTCTCTCAAGGTCTAAAGCACGATTTTCAGATGTTGCTCATGATCCTCCCGACTACGGGAATACACCAAGATGTCACCAATAAACACAATGATGAATGAATCAAGATATGGCTGAAATACACTGTCTCTTTTATCCGAGAATCCTACTGGCCTTCCCCTTTTGTTCTTCAAATCTGAAGCACTAGAGCTGGCCAGTGCAATCGAAGTACTTATCTTCATTCTTTCATATCCAAACTCAGAAGATCATCTTCTTTGTCCCTAGGCTGTGAGATCGAAGTTTTCTTTTCCGTTTTCACTGATTAAATCCAAAACTCCTCAAGTCTAAAAACCCTAGACTAATCGATGCAAGGTCAAATTCCAGAATTCTTCGTGCTTTGTCAAATTGGTGGCATGCATGGCCGTCTCAAAGCATTCATTATCATTATTCTTAGTCCAGAGGTCAATCATAGAGACCTCTGGACATTGGAACTTTACCCGGTTGCTCTCAACGGGCACTCCTCCTCTCTCTCAGGTAAAGCTTCATCATTTCTCCCTCTGTTTCTTTAGATTTCCCCAAATCTTGCTCACATCATCAGCTCCTCGTCATCTTTCATTATCATTTTGAATCTTGTTGAACCCTAGAGGCATTGAATGCCACTATAAAATGGGTCTTCAATGCTCTCACCTAGCACACACATACAGATACGAACACAATGAGCACACAAAGACACTAAGAGATTTAGGGTTTCTAGTCTTGGATTCCTTACCATTTTCCCTCTCTTTTGCTGAGTTCTACTATTAACTTGAGCTCAAGAGTTCTGGGATTTTGAGAAACAAAAAGAGTCTGTTTGGTCTGCTGCCCTCGAAAAGGTCAGCATCTCTCTCTCACTCTTTCTTTTTGTTCGTCTTTTTGAAGGACATGAGTATTCTGAGATGGGTGTTATAGATTATAATTATGTGCTTGACATGTTTGATATTTATGCTTTGTTAGTTTGACGACCTTTTGTGGTAAGCTTGTTCTGTTATGATTCTTTAAGTGATAATCGATTAAGCCATTGATACTTGTTGATCTTTGTTCTGAGTCTTTCAACAGTCTCCATGCCTAAGTTCTTATGTATTCATGTTTAGTATGAACTTCATAGTCCTCATTGACTTGGAAGTTGAACTTACTACGTGATAGTTATGACTAAAATGAAACCTGAACGTGTTCAAGACTTATATCCCCGCTTCATTTTTAACCTTGAGCTTGAACTTAAAATGTTTAAACACTTTATTCTCTGCTTGTGTTTGATAAATTATTTCTGAGTTGTTACTATAATCTTTATGTTCATCTTATCCCTTCACCAATGATACTGTTGTGATCTTTACTTCTGCATATTATTCCTTACATCCTATTTACTTTATGATTGAGTTCATTATTTGGTTATCTTAGCTGATATACACCTGAAAGATCAATAAGTCCATACCACTTAACCAAGTTGAAAGAATCCAAGTGTTGATATGCTCTTCTTCTTTGTATCTGTATCTTCTAACTCTGAGGGCAATTTCTGGGCTGTCACTATAACCTTCTCATGATCATACTCAATTGTTATATGCATTTATGGGAAGCTATCTTATTTGCATCAAATTGTCTTCTCATGAATCTTTATTGCATATATATATATATATATATATTCTGTTAAAGTTAAGATATCTTCCTCTTCACATGCAAGTCATGATCTTGTTTGGATAAAGTCATCTGGTAATTGCTGCATAACTAAGTTTGTTTTGATCCATGATTAGTTGAGATCTTCATACACATGTGTAATTCAAAAATGAGGCAGAACATCCTTGTCCTTAACCTCTTGGAGCCACTATTGATTTTGTAATGCCTGCATGTATCTATTATTAACTTATCTTCCATTAAGATATGACTTAGACACTATGTTATAATCAAGTGATACTTTTAGGAGCCGAAGCATGATCACTTCATACCTATATGTTGAACTAGATTTATGTTTGAGTTTGAACTTATTTTAATGCAATATTTTTCATCTCCTTTCTTTACCAACATGTTGATATGGTTTTGTAATGGGTTCTCTAATGTGAAAAATTCCCCTGCTTATATGAGAACACTGTATCACTCACCCTACCTATGTGTAGTTGATTAAATGTTGCAAACATCTCTGTTTGACTCTTTAACACCATGTTCTGTCTTGAATTGTGCTCAGTCTTTCTCCCTATTATTAATCTAAAACTGAATCTGACTCTCAAACCTCATGAAGTCCATTTGTTGATATTGTTTGAACATGTTGACTTGCTAACACTATTAGAAGCATGATCATGTTGGACATTAGGGGTCCCATGTTTGAATTTGTGAATTTGTAGTCATGATGAAAGTTTAATCCCATTCCTGATGACCTTGATAACCTCTCTGTGGCAATGGATGACCATGACTGTTGGTTTTGAATTTGCATTGATGGTCTTTAAAGTGCCAAGTAGTGTTGTTAATACTTGTTCAAATATGTTGTGCCTTAATGATCCACTCATGTAATGGTATGATATGAAACTTTTTTATTCTATATGTATTCTAAGGCCCCCTCTAGGTTTACTTTATATGTGTTCCTTATTTAGTATCATAGTAATCTGTATTATCTTGTATTATTTTCGGTAAAAGGAAAGTATATTTTGTGGTAAGTAATATTTTAGTATTTAGTTTACATTGGAGGGGCCTCATTGGCACTTAAACCCGTAAGAAAAATATGTCGTTAGTGGTTAAAAGTATTTGGGAGCGGAGTTCGACTCTAGGTTGGGCTGCCCTCCCCGGCACAAGCATTGACTTGGGCTTTGAGTCCCATGAGAACTTTGAAGTGTCGGGGGATCCAAAGGGAGCATCGACCTCGAGTGGGGTTCCTTCATTAGCTCTTAATTCGTTGACGCATCCAGTTCTTTAAGGGGTTAGTGTTTAATGACAACGAAAGGTTTCCAATGTGAATTATTTGCTAAATAAAGCCATCACATTAATATATAATTTCCTCTACCATGTTAATCTTATGCTTGCTTCAGTTATCTATTTGTGTATTTGTCATGTACATCAAAATATGATTTGTAGTTAGAATATGCTAAATATAGTGAATGTGTGTCTAATGACTTTCTTATTCTTTTGACATGTACATTTGTTTGGGCCTCTGAGTTCCTGATGAACTCAGGCCCAGTCCCTCCCTTATTATATTTCGTTAGGGAGCCCAAAGTCAGATGTATTCGTATTTTTTACTGTTGGGCCTACCTTTTTGAGGCCCAATCACAGAGTCCACTCCTCTTTTGTTGCGCCCCATTTTCTCGTAAAAGCGGGTTTCGATATGTGACAACTCTTTTAAATGGGTACTAAAAGATAAGAGTCGTCACCTAACAATTTTTAAGGTGGGTTAGGGCACCTATTGTGCAAATAACTCTGTTTTAACTAGTCGGTGCCACCAAAGATCGGGTAAGGGCTCAAATTACCTCAAAGAGAAGGTATTAGGCACTTTTTGAGGTCCACAGCTGTGGGTCCCGGCCGAACTTAAAACTATGTGGATTAGGCTATGTGATCAAATAATAAAGGGAGATATAAAAGACGGAGAGTTTCATTATAACACTATGGAATTGGTACAACTCTTAAATACTACAAGAATACAACTATAACGGTCTATAGTAGATGACTAAAAGAAAGAAAGGGGGGTCCTAAGTTTTTTAGCCTAAAGGATCACCCCGTGCAACATAAATAATACTTCGCAACCCCTTTTAGATAGAAGTTGCTCATATTATTCAGCGAGCACAGACTATCATCTCCTACTATCTGATAACTATGTTGAAGTTGTTTACCTAAAACGTTCTAATTCAGTTCTAAGTCGTGTCATATGCGTGCACTGCACGTCCCGTGCCTATGGTCCAGGAGGCTTTGTACCTACTACTTGGGTGGTTCTAGACTTTACTTAGGTTCCTCAAAAATAATAAAACTAAGAGACATCCAAAACATGTAGGACTACACATAAAGACAATAATGGTTCAAGTTAGCCTCCACATATACGCAACAAATGCACGTGAACAGGTTCATATTATAGGCGATAGACAAATTCAGAACTAAGATGAATTAGAGTCATTAGGTCCTATAGACATGGCTTCTATGTGATTTTGATTTCAAGCGTACATGTAGTGTTGTTGTTTTAGAACAACGAATTTGTAGGTTATAGGCATTACAAATCCTATAGGCATGATCTCTAAATTATTTGCATAATGAGGCAGTAAAACTGTTTGAAAGCTTAAAATTACCCGCGTTTGATTTTATTGGCATACTTTCTAGGTTAGTAACATCATCCTATAGGCAGAATTTCTAAGAGTTGGAAATTGAAACTGGTTTTATAATATTTCATTCCTATAGGCATGCTTTCTAGGCGAGCAACGTGATAGAAATAATAGTAACAGTAACTAATTCATCAATTATGGTTCTATAGGCATGATATCTATACGAATATTAATAAGAGCAGGTCTTTATCACTTAATGTGATCCTATAGGCATGATATCTAACACATGTCAATAGAGCAAATTGAACAAATAACATATGATGTTGCAATATAATAAGCAGCTAATAATGTGTAGGAGTGGAGCATGTGAACAAGTAAAATATTCAGGTCCTATAGGCATGATCTCTAACAAACACATGAAATAGAGCATATTGAGCAAAAATAAAACACTCAGATCCTATAGGCATGTTTCTACCCTTTCATGCGAACATTAGAATATACCCATTTTTCCAATTTCACTAACACCCCAATTGTTTGTTTACATCTTATTACAAGCCCAAGAAGAAATAAAATAAATTTTAAAATAACAATATCTAAATAATTACAAGTCCAACACATAGAGCAGGCCCAAAGGAGATAACCCAGGACTGCCTGGGCCTTCAATAGGCTTATTCTTCGCACCAGCAGCAAACTCAGGCCCAAACTTGACTCGAATATTGGAGTGTACCAATTACAAACTCATGAATAGACCCATACCAAGCAGAGATAGAGAATTCACATATTTAGTAAGGGCAAATGAACAACTTAATTAACTACTAATTGCTGAATTGGTTAAGAAGAATTCTAAGTTCACACACTCACCTCTTATAGCTATTAACAATTATAAGCCAAAGACACACAGATAAGACAAATTAAATGAAAATCACATGAGACATATATGAGGCAAGTTTGTATAAAAATATTTGAAACGACAGTGTTTAGCAACATGAACTAGCAGGCCATTCCTCATAGAGTGTCAAAATAAAATAGATTTGGAACTAACCTAAAGAACTTCAGATGCCAATCATAGGTAGGAGGCAATTAGAGCACAAGTTTTACATGAAGGTTCTAACATGACAGTTCCAATGAGAATAAGGTCACAAACAGCATATCAACATACTAGTAGTACAGCTTGGCTAACATCATGAAACTACGAATCGACGATCGAAATCTTTCTTTAGCTTTCAAATCAGACTTCGACGAACGCGTCCGATTCATACTTAAACATTCTAGAATGACGTCAAACTTTACGCACAAGTCATAAATCACGATACGAACCTATTCCAAGGCTCAGAACCCCAAACGGAGATCGATAACGCTAAAGTCCATCTCAAACCAAAGTTAAGAAATTCTAAAACCTTCAAAATGATAACTTTCCATAATAAGCGTCGAAATGCTCCGGGCGACCCGATACCTAACCCGAACATACGTCCAAGTCAGAAATCATCATACAAATCTATCAGAACCTTCAAATCCCGATTCCGAGGTCGTTTACTCAAGAGTCAAACCATAGTCAACTCTTACAACTTAAAACTTCCAAATTTAGAATTTTTTATCCGAA
The DNA here is from genome assembly GCA_000715115.1 of Nicotiana otophora. Classification (NCBI taxonomy): domain Eukaryota; kingdom Viridiplantae; phylum Streptophyta; class Magnoliopsida; order Solanales; family Solanaceae; genus Nicotiana; species Nicotiana otophora. The sequence continues at coordinate 152,673 of AWOL01S0008952.1, forward strand.
TCAACTCCGAACTTCCCGAAATTCAATTTTGACCATACGTACAAGTCATAATACCAGAAGTGAAGCTAGTCAAGGCCTCAGACCGTCAAACGATGCTCTAGAGTTTAAAATGACCGATCGGGTCGTTACAGTTTGTATATTAATGCTTTCAAGTTTTAACGGGTTTGTTAGCATGACTATGCATAGCTAAATTTCTATCTAGAGTTTGATTAATATTTGAAAGGATAAATTTCCGTTACTTCAGAATATTAATTTGCATGTGAAATTTTTAATGTGTTCAACTACAAGCATATTTTAGTTGATTGAATGACCATCAATTAGAAATACCTATTTATTATGTATTACTTGAGAAAGAGTACATATTTAGGTAATTGTTAAATAACATACTCTCAAAGTGTTTGAAAGATCAATACAGCGGGTTTAAATGTGGGTTTAGCGAAAATAAAACCTTGATGTGATCATAGTGAACAGTAAGAAAAGTACACCTAGCATAATTCGAGAGAGTGTGTCTTGTAAATTATTGTAGCTACTTGAGAGAGATTATAATAAAATAAGAGCTTATAATTCATAGAGAATATAATTAGGCGAAATGTTAGAAGACGTAGCGGGGAGGATTCCGACTATTAGAAAAATCATAACTCTAAGCTTTTTCAATATGGTTTACAACACTTGCTTTGTTTGTGATAATTTACTGTATTTTTACTACTTGACCTTAGATATTAAACAATGAAAACATGATTATTTCTACTTCTGGAGATTGATTGCTTGAATTTTTGCGAGTCAAATAGTTAATGTTAATAGGTTAATTTCCTACGGGATTCGACTCCATACTCTTAAATCGGATTATATTTACAACGGCCGCTAGTTCTTTTATTAGGCATTGTTGGGCATGATCAAATTTTGGCGCCATTGTCGGAGAATTAATGGTGTTATTGATTATGACTAGAAGGATTGCTAGAATTCTTAGTTTAATCAATTTTCTTGCTTATAAATTCTTAATTCATTGAAACCTTAACATTTGCACTCTTGCATGTCGCATGTGTATGCCTAGAAGCTCCTTAAGAACTGGTAGACTATTTGAAGCATTATCAAAACCTTAGAAAGCTTTCAAGGCATTGAATTAGGCTAACAAGAGAAATAGATAGCAACGGGAAATGAACAAATCAATTGAAATTGAAATGGGTAACATCGTGAATAATAACGAGCACAATGGAAATAACCAAGGTGACACAAACAATAGAGTTGTGGCTCCACTTATGTCAGAATCCGCTCTTTACGTTTGAGCACAACCTACTACCGGCAATCTAGCAACCGCAATTACAGTTCCTAAGATACAATTCAATGAATCTTGAATTACTTCCTGGCCCTGTGAATTGTGTCTCACCAGTTTCAAACTACACTACCAGTGAATGACAAAAACATCTTCCATATAGAGCCTCAAATGAGGTCATCTGAATATTTTTCTGATAACTTTGTTATATACAAGCTCTATCAAAGGCAAATGTTCGTCCCAATTCCCCTTAAAAGCCAACATACAAGCTCATAATATATCCTCCAAGGTCTAAATCATTCGCTCGGCTTGTCGTCTGTTTGTGGTTAGAAAGTCATGCTTAAATTAGCCTTGGTACCTAGATCTTCCTGAAAACTCTGCCAAAACTAGGCAATGAAATGTGCACTTCTGTCAAAAATAATAGACATTTCCGATTCATGCGACCGCAAATACAAATAGTTGCATAATGATAAGTTGTGTAAGTTGTCTTAACAGGTATAATAAGCTGATTTTGTTAACCTATCAACAATTATTCAAAATGAGTCGTCCTTCTTGAATGTTCTTAGTAGGCCAACCATGAAGTCTATATTTATTCTTTTTCATTTTCACTCTAGTACTCTATTAGTTGCTTTAAACTGTCTGGTCTCTAATGTTCAACCTTCACTTGATGACAATTAAGGCAGCGAGACACAAAGTATTCAATATCTCTTTTTATGTTATTGCACAAGTAGATATCCCTCAAGTCACGATACATTTTTCTAGAATCTCGGTAAATTATATATTTGGAAGTATGTGCTTTGCTCATAATTATTCTTCGAGGATTCTATATGTCAATAACACGTAATCGGTTTCTAAACCTAAATATACCACCCCAATCAATTCTGAAATCATCAGATTTTTCTGCTAAGAACATCTTACTTAATTTTAAGCAACCTTGCATCATCAAACTATCTCGCTTTCAGTTGCTCTACTAAGCTACACTTGGAAATCATACTAGCAATCAAACTTTCACCATTTTCTTCTTCAAAATGAAACCTTAATTAGCTATTTGTTGGTCTTCTCCCACTACGGGACATTTAACCACTAACAGCCTGTCCAAAATCCCCATGGATCTTCTACTTAGAGCATCAACAACTATGTTGGGAGATATGATCGTTTGAAGTTAGGGAATATGTGGCTAAAGTTATTTTCATTCCTTAATAAGTCTAATTTATTCCAAACTACTTCTTCTCTCTACCATGCCTACGACCTTCTGAACATAAGATTTAATTACCATATACCTACATCACTTTCCGAATTAGATATGGAATGCTACTAAACCTTAAAGAAATGTGCTAATCTTTTTGGAACATATAAATAAAAAAATAGTAGTGAACAAAGTAGAACGGAATGACTACTATTTTTAAAAGATGCGACACAAATAAGGCTCAAATTTTCGAAGAATTCGATTAACAAAGATTTTGATACTGAGGGAAAAGAGGGAAGTTGACATTAATGCAGAAAAATTTTAGTGCCGAAGACTTGTAAGTTGTAATTCAAATGGAGAAATCTACAGATAGTTAGTGGAGTAAAACGTAGGCGGTGACGTGCAGTAAAAATTAATGCTCAAAGCTCTTCTCCTATTCTTTTGCCATGCAAAAACTGAAGACGTCTCTAGCAACTTCACCACACGTGGATTTTTGTAAAGTGGCAGCTACCTCTTCAATTCCTTCTTTCAATTAACTCTCCTCTCTGCCTGCCTATTTATGTTTTCCACAACCAAATCCAGCTAGCCCTGTCTTCTTTTAAGTTGTATTTCCCCATTCAAGTATTTTTCCGATATCCGTTTTGAGTCCCAACTAATCAAGATTAATATCTAAAAGTTTTACTTTAAGGTAAAGCCTTTTCTATCAGAGGCACATCATATATCTAAGACTCAAACTAGCTCGAACCTTTTTAGTCAAGGATGAAGGAGTACATATTATTTTAGCACAATCTTTGGTGGTCCCATTCAAGCGTTACAAAATTATAGTCTTCAACTACAACTCCTGTTCTTCCTCCCCCCTCAACCTATATATTTCTCTATATATATGTAGAGATATTTATAACAATAATACTTGGTAAAAAGTCCTATCTATTCGTCTGCTAGATATTTTTGTCAGTTTGTCTCTGGTTCCATAGACTAGAGAGAATGGGGAAGATATGTGACAAAGTGCATGGATTAAAGCCTGTAATAATGATGGTGTTTGTTCAGATAGCTTATGCAGGAATGAGTTTGTTCTATAAATTGGCTTCTAATAATGGAATGAGTTTGAGGGTTTTGATTGCTTATCGCTTCCTCTTTGCTGCTGCTACTGTTATTCCTTTGGCCCTTTACTTTGACAGGCAAGTCTGTCCTTAGCGCAGTCTTTGAATATATATATATTTTTTACTATTTGATAGCTGTGTCTACTCAATTTGTACGCATCAATTATTTTATCAAGTACCTGAGGTTATCTTTCACATGCACAGGAACTGAATAACCCTCTTCAATATGACTTAGAAAAACAATCACCTGGATTTTATTAGTTGAGGCATTCTTTTCTTTACATTTTCTTTTTTAAAAAATAAAATAGGTTGTCTTAGAGTGTCCAGAGTGCACGCTTCTAGGATAAAATCCTGATGTAACTTATAGACTGTATTTGGCTTGTTAATCAAAGCCCTTGTAGTAGAATTTATTTATATTATTCATTTTGGATAGCCATTGTTTCTTTTGTTGGAAAACAAATATTAAGTCTTGCTATCTTCTAAGAGGCCTCGTTTTTAAGAAAAATAATCATGTTTGGTTTGTTTGTACATCACCTCGCTAAACGAAGGATTTTACTCAGTGTAATGTTATGTTTTAATTCAGAGTATCTTTTATGTTTATTGTTTACAAGAAGGTTCAAGCAAATTAAATTAAGTGTACGTTTGATGCAAATTAATTAAAATAGAAATCTGTTGAAAGATTTTGGATAAAATTCGGATATGTTTGTCCACGCATTTCGAGCAGCAACTCAACTTTAAAGTTTCATCAATGTATTTTGAATTTTTACACTTTTGCAAAACACAATTGACTTGAATCTGATGTGCCTGTCGCTATTCTTTCCTATTATTTGTAGGAAGATTAGGCCAAAATTGACATGGATGGTAATGTTGCTTGCATTTCTTTGTGCACTCTTCGGGTAAGTTCTATTACTTCATTCAATTCACTAATAGGTGCAATGTGAATGACAGCATAAAAACAACTCACAAATTGAATATTCAGTGATCTTTAAAGGAAAACTTTTTCTTTCTTGACTCTTCTTCTCCACTGTCAAAACCTTTTATTGATTTGTGCGATCTCTCCAAAGGGAAAAAAAAACCACTTGCTAGTACTTTCTACCGAAAACATACAATATGACACTGTTCAATTTTATGTGATACTATTTGATCGGACGAAAAAAGAATTTGATTTGATTTATCAGTTACAAAATAAATATTAAATTGAAATTTAATTTGTTATGAAATTAAATTTTTAAGAATATGTTGTCAAATATTTTAAAACGTCTTATACGCCTACTTTGAACTCCTGAAACTTAAAACAAGTGGAATATTAATTGAAGATGACTACCACGCAACTTTTGTTTTTCCAAAGCATGTCATTTTGACTACTCTTACTAGTGCTTTTTTAAGTTAGATGTCTGCCCTTAACTATATATGCGTTCATTTCTGTTTTTTGGTTCATTTACACTTTGAATTAATGCAGGGGTTCAATGGCACAAAATTTGTTTGCAGCAAGTTTAGTCCTAACTTCAGCAACTTTTGCTACAGCTATGATTAATCTAATTCCTGGCATCACTTTCGTTATAGCCATTTTCTTTAGGTATATATTTCAATTTTCCAATTTCATGTTTTTTTAATTAGTTGTTTGAAGAAGACATCTCTCAGATTAGTTCCTTGTTGTAATGATACTTCTTGAATGTTTTACTGCTTTCAATAAAATGCATCCGGTTAGCCAAAAAAATATATTTTCCAGAAATTGTTTTCGAAGTTATGGTTTAAGGGTGCTTTCAAAAAAAAAATCTTCTTTCGTTCATTAAACACTCAAAGAAATCTTAAACGTGTCAGATAAACAAATTACTTTTTCCTGTAAAAAGATGATGGAATGAATGCATTTTAAATTTTGAAACCTAAAATTATAATGTGACGGTGCTGTTATCTACTCTAACGTAGACGTAGACATAAATACATGTATACTGGCAATGGAGTATACGGTTTCAATTGAATTTACTAGTTTCGATACTAAACATAGATTAATATGCATGATATTACTAAAATTTTAACGACTATTAGATAGAAAATCTCCATCCTAAAGTGTAACGGATTCAACAGTAGGAACTTAAAAGATTATAATTCATAAAATTTAAATTCTCAATTTGTTCAACTTACTTTGTGAGGCATACTAATGGTTTTGTGTATATTTGGACATATCTGTTTAAGGTTGGAGAAGTTGGGTTTGAAAACAAGGGCAGGGCAGGCAAAAGTGTTGGGAACATTAATTGGAATAGGTGGGGCTATGCTTCTCACTTTTTATAAAGGCTTGGAAATTAAAACTTGGTCAACCAAAGTTGTCTTTAGTGGACAGATGGCAGCTTCCCACCAACACCAAAAACCATATGCTCATATTTTGGGTCCTATTTTGGCTATTTGTAGTTGCTTTTCCACAGCATTATCCCTCATTTTTCAGGTAATATGCAAACTAAACTTGTTCTTGTTTTAATTACTTTCTAGATAGTGCACATTTGAAGTAAAAACTAAAAACTATTGAATCCATTTTTTGGTTTCGGGGAGGAGGGTATGACATTTTAAAAGAAACTAGTTTTAATGTACGTGCATTGCACGTGTACATCACGTTAATTAATATAAAACGTGCAAGAAGAATAAATTATTAAAAATTAACAATTGATGTTATACTAAATGTGATATTTGTTCAAATGATCAAAATGAATGTTATTACATTTATACAAGAGCTGAATTCAATATAAGATAGATATTCGGTTGAATTAGTTATATGGTATTTGAAATTTAGAGATTTTATTATCATTACTATTATATAAGATATAAAATATGTTATGTTGTTATATCTCACTCGACATCTCTTTTTTTAATATTATATTAATAATATTATAGTACAAGAAAATAATAAAATAATTACTCTCTCAGTTTCAATTTACATGGGGTAGTTTGACTCGGCACAGAATTTAAGAAAAAAGAGGAAGACTTTTAAAACTTGTGGTCTTAAAAGCTTGAGGGGTAAAAGCTTTGTGGGGTCATGACATTTGTGTAGTTATAAAAGTTTCTCATTAAGGGTAAAATTGGTAAAATGAAGAGTTTAAAATTGAATTATTTCCAAATTTAGAAATGTGTCATTTATTTTGAAATACACTAAAAAGGAAAGTATCCCATCTAATTTGAAACAAATGGAGTATTACTTAATTAATTGTCAATTTGGGACAAACTTTTTTTAACACAATTAAGCACACAGTCTTTCATTTGGTATAAATGAAGTATAAAAACTTTATGCTAATCATCGTATAAGGAATAAATCAATTTTCAATTTTTCTAGAAAATAAAAAAATAAAATATAATTTAATTTATCAAGATTCTAAAATAAATAATTTATGTAGAAAAATGAGGTTAAGCTATTTTTATAACAAAAGATATTAAAAGTTTTAAAACGTGTTCTGCTCTATTCTTTTTTTCTTTTCTTGGGTTGAGTCTAACATTAAAAAATTTTTAATTTAAATATTAGATGTCTGTTTTTAGCATGTGAAATTTGTTCTTTGTAACTTAAAGTACATAGAATTCTTATTTGTTCATTTAAAGTTCATCAAAACTATAAATACGATAAGTGGAACCTTGGCTAGATTCTTATTGGTCTAAGTCTAAATTCCTTCTAACATATACATTCAAGACCAAATAAAAGTTAACACTACCTTAAACTCATTCCGGATAAACTCTGCCATTAACGATTTTGAAGCTCCAAAATCAAGTTCGCTGAGGACAATTTTTTAAATTTATAGTTATTTCAAAGTTTCAAGTATATTGATTTTATTTAAAGTTTAAATATCATTTATAGTTAAAATTTTACATATTATGGATGTAAATTAATTCTTTTTTAGATTAACATTACCACTGGAAATTCCGACTTCTAGAAATTTATACCTAAAGTTAAACCAAAAAAGGAAAAAAGTTAACATGCATTGGTGATGTCTTTTAGGTAATTAATTATTGAAAGTGTTTGTAAAAGAAAAGGAGACTAACAATTATATACATCGGAGACTAAGAATACGCATTAAACTCTAAAAGCATGTCCACAAGAGTATGAATGTTGGTTTAAGGAAAGAATTGAAGTAGGGTAAATTTGAATTGAAGTAAGCTAAATTTAAATTGAATCTGAAGTCCTAAATATTAGGACATTCTATATAGTTTAAATAAGAAAATTTTTAAAAAAAAATATTATTTGATTTTGAACTTCTAAATATTAGAAAATAATTAAATGATTATTTTATCTATTATGGAATCTATTTTTAAAGGATAAAAAAAAAAAGGCGAACGGCCATAATTTTATAGAAAGGTAAGGATGGTTCGTTTCTAACATCAAATTAGAATGAATTTGACACCTTTTAAGAAGAAATTAGATTGTATTCAAATTAAAAATATAACATCTCTAAAATTCAAAATATAAATAAAAAGGGTTAAAGAAAAGACTCCTAAGTTTTTATTTGATAAGGATCAATGTTCCCGGAAACATATCCCATAACAAAAGTAGTTAGAATTTCTTTTTTAATAAAGTATTTTTCTCTTTAGTTACAATTTGATTACTTGTTGAAAAGATATTTTTCTCTTTACTTAGCTTTGATTTTAGGAATTGAAAAAAATCTGATTCCTAGTTGAAAACATATTTTTCTCATTTATTTATGTATGAATTTTAGGAATGCAATTTTTTTACTTTTCTTTTATTTACGTTAGAAATTTAGGAATCTTTTATTTTTTTCTTTTAACTTGTAGATGGACTTTTTTTACTTTTCGTAAGTAGATTTCATAGATAAAAATTGTAATTATACTCAATATATGTCTTTTTATTTAAATTAGGAATTGCTAAACACTTTGAGGATAATTTGTCCCTTCTTGAAAATATATATTTTTTATTTACATTTAGGATATTTTTTGTTTTTCGTAAAAAAATTATTTTGATACTTTGACATAAAAGAAATAGGGTTAATGAACATATTTCAAAGGATCAAATTAACAATAGAATGTTGTTTTGCTATCTTTTGGTTTTTCAAAGGCTCTTTTTTCTTTTACTGCTTGATAAGTAGCAAATTTTTCAAGAAAAGTTTTTTCATAACAATAACAGATACCTATTCCTTCTTACGCAAGTTTGAAGGAATTAAAATTAAATACAAATTCCTAACTATTGGTTTAGCTAAGATACGTTTTTTTCGGGTAAAAAGTAAAAATTGATGATTAAACATTGTGTTAACTATTTTCTTTATTTGCTAATGTACAATGTAGGCCAAGATGAGTGAGTTGTATCCTTATCATTTTTCTAGCACTGCCCTAATCTCCATTATGGGAGCACTTCAAGCTGGAGTTTTTGCACTTTGTACTGAGAGAGATTGGAGCCAATGGAAATTAGGATGGAATCTTAGACTACTTATAGTAGCTTATGCGGTATGTTTTATTCTCCGTTACGAGTGTGTTTGGTATAATAGAAGTCATTTCTCGTGGAAAATTTTATCTGATAATTAAAAGTTAGAAAATAATTTTCGCATGAAAATTATTTTTCCAAATAATGACTTACGTTGTACCAAAAAACACCTTACAATATTTAGCATTTTAATGACGATAAATATTAGAAATAAACTTTACATAATTATATTTTCTTTGGTGTAGGGGATAGTGGCTTCTGGAATAACAATCATCTTTTTGATGTTTTGTGTAAGAATGAGAGGTCCATTATTCCTGTCTATTTTCACTCCTTTAATGCTTGTATGTGTTGCCATTGCCAGTTCCTTATTTCTCAACGAGAAATTACACTTGGGAAGGTACTTATTTTGCTATCCATTTATAGTGTACTATAATTTACTTTTATTAGATCGTTGTAATTTTCTTTTCTTTATTTAGCAGTTTAATATTGGTGATTTTATCTTACCGGGTTTGCATTTAACTAGAAATGTTAGTTACATTAGCAAATTCCGTACTTACTGAATACACTAGATAAGAATTGTCATAGCTCAATATTTAGTTGTTTGAAGTTCTAGGTTAGAATTTTACTCTTGTTGTTTAAGGAAATCATTAATTTACGGCACATGAACTAAGAAATAGTGGTATTTCCATATGCAAAATGATCATAGTTTTATAGTATATCATAACAACTAGAACATTAAAAAAGTTTGTACTTCCGAAGAATACTCCCTCCGGTCCACAATAAGTGATTTTTTGGCTTTTTTTGTGGTCCAAAATAAGTGATTTTGCTAGATTTCAAGAATGAATTAATTATTTTATTCCTACATTGCCCTTGGAGTAAATAATGTTGGAGTATGTGATAGGGGTGTTTAAGTGAAGAGATAGTAAAGGTTAATATGGTCAATTTTAATGTTAATTAATGTTAAAAGGTGGATTTCTTAATTTGTGTGAAAACATCAAAAACAAATTACTTATTGTGGACCGGAGGGAGTAGACTTTTAGCAAACATTAAATACTTAAAAGGAAGTGTAATAGTTAACAATTTATGACTTATGTTTAGGGTTGGAGACTCTCATAATTCCCTTAACTATGTACAATTAATTTTTTTATTTCTGTTTATGAATGTGACTTTATTTATTATGGATTAGTGTTATAGGAGCTGCAATAATAATATTTGGATTGTACGTGGTGCTGTGGGGGAAGAACCAAGAAATAAAAAGGGCTTCCAAATTGACACCTTCGCAGAGCAGTGATGAATTGGAGCAAGAAGATATAGTTTCTAACAACAAATTAGAGACCAATTGTAGCAATGTTATTGGAATTGCTCCCAATTTCCATCCCATGAATGAAATGGAAGAACTCTCTCTTCATCAAGTTCCAAAGGAAGAAGAAGGTTCTAATAATCTTGATTCAAAGGTTTAGAAATTTTCTCCATATAATACATGAACTGGGATAAGATGATTAATCTATTGATCTTATAGTAGTGCAAAATTCTTGATACTCTCCTCCTCTATTACATTCTCATTTTTAGTTTTGCTTTCTTCCCTTGGTTTAAAGTTATATATTTAGGCGGATGTACACTATATGGTACGGTGTTTGGAGAATTCAATAGCTCTACTAGCCCAGACTCTATATATGTGTTGAGAAATTTACTGAATATAGCATAAATGGGTTGTGGGTTCGATGGCAAATAAGGGGTCGCCAGGATCCATAAACTTCAAATTCAGGATCTGTCTGTGATTCTTGATAAATGTAATTTCCATTAATAAGCCTTTCAACGCCAGACCTCTCCTTGTGACATATATGGATTAATAGAAATCACAATTCACTTATTCAATAATAAGAAAAATTCTCAATGCAAGTAGAAACAAAAGCTACAAAATTTTCCAATGGTATACTTTTTTCAAATAATAATATGCATGCATTCAACGGTTACAAGGATACATCGAACACAACGGGTATGTGCAACAATAACATGATCCTTATTTCGCAGAGACATGAAAACTTTCAGAAGTAATAACTATATTTATGTGATTTCTCTAATTGATTTTTTTTTTTTTGTGGTAAAACTTTTCCTGACTTGTTTAGCACTAATGAGGTGGATGTTTGCAATTTCAATCACAAAAATAGAGGGTGATAATTTACAACCAAGTCTGTTGGATAAGAAAAATAGGTGATGACTAATGAGGGTCTCTTAAGAAAAAACATGCAGAGAACGAGAAGCATTTATAAGCTTCCTAAACCATAAACAGTGTGTTCATAGTAATTCTCTAGATTTTTTCTACACAACCAATGCCCAGACCATCAAAATATCTCTTCATGAGCTTATTTATTTAATATATTTTTTCTCGTTGTCTGCCATTTTTTTCTTTCCAAGAAATATAAGTTGTCAACCCTTTGATTTTTCCTCTTCTTTCTCTAGGGGTATTTTGAGAGAAGGGAGGAGAAGATAATAGTAATGAGAAAGGACTTCTGGTTCTGGGATTTTAGGAGAGGGGTACATACAATGCTTAGCTTTTCCCTTGAGCTAGGAAGAGAAGAAAATGCAAAGACTGCGAATATAGATGGGTTGTTAGAAATTGTGTGAAGATGGAGTTTTTGGTGTGCTTTTTGGTTAGGTAAAAGTAGGTGATGCCACGAAGAAGAAATGGGATGAAAGGAATGCGTACCCTTAAAATGGGTAATAATTAAATTTATACGCGGTTAAAAGATATGCGATTTAATTTAATACGAATGAACTATGAACAATAAATAATTAAATTAAAAGGAATCAAAGCGATCAAACCAAATATAATAGATGAACAAGGTTAGCTTTGCAATGGTCGTTTGGAAATCGATCCCGATTTCATCCTCGAAACGAGCTTGGTTCTCACTTAATGTTCAAACAGCTGAAGAACACTCTCAACAATAGCTAAAGGGCAAAAATTAACTTTTATTGCTTTGGCATGCGTGCCAACAATGATTTTAAAATAAAAAGATTCCCCTCTTTATATAGTAGGGGAGTTTCAATCCTAGTACAAGTCTAAATAAGGTAAAAAAGATTCTCTCCAGTAAACGTTGATCTGCAATTGATATTAGGCGAGATTTGCACCATAACTTTCGGTTGATGGCGGATATTACCGCTCCCTGCTTATCTCGTCTAACCGTCCTTTCCCTTAGTCTCGGTCTTTCACTCTGCTCGGACTCGATGCTTAGCTATCCTGTTCCAGGTGCACCATTCATCTCCCCGGGCTCTGAGATTTGGAACCTCTCGGCTTTACTCGAGGTCATGTTAGATCGTGCTTCCTTCTCGTTTTTTTACCGAAAAATTGGGGGTAACTTTAATCCCCGATTTTACCCATACACAGATAGTCCTCTTACTTTCCGGGGAGCAAATTAATCTAAATGATGAGAAGTGATTAATTGACCCCGGTTCCTTCCTCTGTACGCTACAATCAGATTGACGAGTTAGTGAAACGTCCCATCAGTCGCGTCGTTCTGACTTCGAATATGTGCCAGCCGTCGGTTGACCATCCTCGAATGCGAAACGTCATGCATTAATTGCCTCCCTCCTATAAAAGATTCGGTTCATTTTTTCACTTTTTTTCCTTCCGATTTCAAACCTTCTTAAGTTACCTCCGAACTTTTTACTTGCTCATAATTTCTTCAAATCTTCATACATTGTTCTTCACATCTTTGTATCCTTATCTCAAATCTTCATATTTAGTCTTTGAATCTTCAAGTTCGACCTTCAAACCTTCATACCCATCTTCAAACCTTCATACTCGTCTTCGAACCTTCATATTCTCATATAGCGATGACAAAGACTTCAAAATATGTGCCTCAACACACCGCCCCTTCAATTTTTAACTCGGCCGCAGATGTCGAAGTCGTCTTCCCGAAAGCAACCCCGAAACCTCCCCTTAAGAATTTTATCCCTGGAGGCTACTCTATAGACAACAACTTTAAAGTCGAAAAATCCTCCGAGCAGGGAGATTGAGGTGAAGAGGTGTGGAGGTATATATGCTCCATCTCCGAAGACATGCTCCTGACGGTTCAGGGGGATTGCAATGGGAGGGCAAGGAAGTAGTTGTTCCTGGCCCTGATGAGGACATCACCACGCATGTGAGGGTTACTTAAGTCTATATACGTACCCCTTCTTGCTTGGCCCGATGGATACAACAGTCCTCGATTTCTGCAAAGGGTATGAGGTCTGCCTCGAGAAGATTCACCCACCTTTTTGGAGGATCGTGATGCTTCTCCGTCATTTTATCAATAACATGGAGGAGTCCCAGTTTACCATCGAATATCTGCTTCACATCTACAGTCCCTGAATCTTCCAAGGGGGATTAATCAAGCTTGTCTGACGGGCAAAGAAGGATCCATTCTCGAGCATCGAAGAAGACAAGGATCGAGGCTGGCAGGGGAGATTTGTTCGGGTGAAGGTCGAGGATCTCATTCCCCCCGAGTTCCTACCATTCCATGAGAAGTGGAACCTAACACGTAAGTTCCTCTCTACCCAAGTTGTTAAAATAGTTCTTTGAATTTATTTTTTTTTCCTCATCGCCCAACATTCTTGATGTGCAGCGGTCGCCCGTTTCAAGGAGTTGGTTAAGGGGATCTATAAATAATTAACATACTTCGAGCGCGAGTGATACAAGCTTTCAAAAGGCAAATGGGAGGCCCGTTCCCATGGTAAGTATTCTTCTTTTACAGATTGATTTCCCCTTTCATTCAACTAGCATTTTGGCTAAATCCCTTCCTTTCTTCCACAGGTTTACCCAAGACCACCGAGCTTTGGGTGGTGGACGAGGACGAGACCCTGTCCCCGTCTGCAAAACCTTTCGCTTCGAGATAGCCTGCCGTTGAGGCCGCTGTGAAGAAGGAGGAGAAAAAGAGAAGAAAGAGGGGGTCTTCTAGCTCCCTAGACGCTATGGGAAACTTTTGGATATCATTTCGCGGTCAATTATGCGACCATAAAATGATTCCGCAACCGCACACCGATCGCAGATCCAGTATGGAAATATTTTGGAGGGATGTTCTGCGACGCATTATGCGACCGCAGAACAGGTTTGCGGACCGCATAATGACCGTAGAGTGGGGCAGACCTACCCAGTTCCGGAGGGCCATTTCGCGGCCCATTTTGTGGACCACAAGACCATTATGTGGTTGCATATGCGACCGCAGACCTGTATCGGGACTCATATTTTTCTAATTTTTAAACCTGATCTCATTCTAATAAAACACCCTTGGAGATTATTTTAAAGGGGAAAAACATATATTTCTAGAGAAAGTGAGTAACATAGAGTGAGAAAGGGAGTTTCTAAGCTTCATCCACCAATTCCTACTCAAATACTGGAAGATTAATAAGGAAAACACACTAGGTCTTCATCCTAGAGGTAAATTCTACACTCTAATTCTTAATTTCGAAATTTAACTAGAATGGGCAATTAGTAAGATAATTCATGTGTATAGGAGTTGTTTATTTTGCATGCATGTGTGATCATGGGATATAGGGAGATTGTTGAGCTAAAATAGTAAAGAATGGGTTGTGGGATGATGGAATCCTCCATAAAAAGGACCTTGAAACCTTAATGCATTCCTAGTATTTGCTAAAATGCTCAAATGAGCTTACATTTCTAAAATAGATTGAAGTTGAAAAGATTTTCGGAATATTTTAGAGTTTAAGGGAGCTCAAGTGAGGTATGATGGCTAAACTCTTCTCTAAGAATTGAACCCAACATTACCCTTGTAAATTCCAAGATGTTTATCATAAATCGATTATTCCGAATAAGCTTTGTGATAAAGATATATGTTCAATTCGTATTTGTATGCTCTTATTATGTTGTATTATTGATTAAGGATGTGTTCCAAACTATGGATTGTGTACCTACATGTTATAATTCCAAGTCGTGTTACATATGAAAATTATTATGCCAAATTATATAGAGATTGTTATTGGGATTACACCCCCACCCGCATATATTGGGGTGAGGCGGCAGGGCCACTTTGTGTAGGATTTTGGTATTGTTGTTACACCACCACCCGCATACACATATTGGGGTGAGGCGGCAGAGCCTCTTTGTGTAGGTATTGGTATCGTTGTTACACCTTCACCAGCACATACTGGGGTGAGGCGGCAGGGCCGTTTTGTGTAGGTATTGGTATCGTCGTTGCACCTCCACCTGCATACATTGGGGTGAGGCGGCGGGGCCGCTTTGTGTAAAGATGGTTATAAAGGTTCTCATCTTAAAATTTATTAATGTTATTGACAACTCTTGATAAATCTTCTTTGGCTTTAATGGTTATCTATGTTATTCTATTGTCACCCTGATTCATCATATTTATGTTGTATTTCAGATTTCATGATTAGGTGTTTGGTTTTCATACTAGTACTATTCGTCATGTACTAACGTCCCTTTTGTCGGGGGTGCTGCATCTTTAATGGATGCAGGTGGTTCCACAGCGGAGGATACTGACCAGTGATAGCGGTACTCAATCTTCCTAGCTGACTTGGTGAGCCCCATCTCATTCCATGGTTGTGCATCTTTTGTTTCATGTGTATTTCTATGTTTTGAGGTATAACCGGAGCCTTGTTGACGGCACTATCATTGTACTCTTTGTATATTAGAGGCTCCGTAGATATAGTGTGGGTGTATATGGGTGATGGAAAAGTCAAACAAATTATGTAATATTTTGAACACTTGTTCCACTTCAAACCATGAGAATGTGTGCATTTTAAGACCTTTTAAATGAAGTAACCTATGGTAATGAATTTGGTATTGTCTATATGATCTCCTTATGGGTTAATTAACAAAGATATGTATCCTCTTTAAATCATGGGCGAGTTTGGGTAGAAAGTATTCAACAGTCTTGCTTGACCGAGTTAACTCAGTTGAGCGTCGGTCGCGCTACCCGAGTTTGGGTCGTGACAATGACCTTCTGGTCGAAAAGATAAGAGTGTTTGAGATTAATAACAAGAGGCTAAGTGGAACTTCTAACACCATAATCTTGCAGGTCCAAAAGAAGATAGACCTAATCGACCAGCTCAGGCCAAAATAAAATACTTGAATGTTATAATCAGACACGATTATATTTTGCCAAAGGTAGCTATTTTTATGTTCATGCCTGAGGTATTCTTTCATAAGTTTTATGGCTCCATAGACTTCCTAGGACTCGATATAGAACCTAATTCTCTGATACCAAGTTTGTCACGACCCAAAACTACCTGACTGGCACCCAACACACTACCCGACCCGAGCAAACCAAACCACGTGATGCACCCAAATCATATGCATGAGAACTAATTTAACTGTGGAAGTCCTTGAAAATCATATACATTTTCAAGTTCAATGATGAAATTACTTTCCAATTCAAAATCACGCATGACGTATTTCATGATAATAACAATGAGACTAAGTAAAATAAATAAACTTTCATGTATGTCGTGTACAACCCCGTTACTACAACCTTTCACAACTATCTATGAAGCCTCTATACCAAAGAATAGAACCAAGGGTTAGAGTGATTCCAATAAAATAAAATAACAAAAAACATGATAGCTACCACGAAATAAAAGTGGTGCTTCATAATTGTAACGACCCGGCCGGTCGTTTCGGGAGTTATAGCCCCGTTTCTCCTATTTCTATTTCCTTTATGCTCTTAAGCTATATTATGATATAGCAGGTTAGTTGGTTCGGGCCCGGAGTGGTTTCGGAGTGGAATGAAACATTTAGTCTCTTATTTAGAACCTTAAGTTGAAAAAGTCAATCGGATGTTGACCTATGTGTAAACAATCTCGGGTTTGAATTCTGATGGTTCTGTTAGCTCCGTTAGGTGATTTTGGACTTACGAGTGCGTCCGGAATGTGATTTGGAGGTCTGTGGTAGAATTAGGTTTGAATTGGCAAAATTGAAAATTTGGCGATTTTTGGTCCGCAGTGGAAAATTTGATATCGGGGTCGGAATGGAATTTCGGAAGTTGGAATGGGTTCGTAGCGTCATTTGTGATGTGTGTGAAAACTTTGAGGTCATTCCGATGTGGTTTTGTTGGTTTCGGCATCGGTTGCCGAATTTGAAAATTTAGAAGTTCTTAGGCTTGAATCCGAGGGTAATTTGGTGATTTGATGTTGTTTTGAATGATTCGAAGGTTCGACTAAGTTTGTATGTTGATATATGACTTGTTGGTAATTTTGGTTGAGGTCCCGAGGGCCTCGGGGTGATTTCGGGTGGTTAACGGATTTGTCGAAGTTGGAAGATACAACTAAAGTTGTTGCTACTGCTATTTCCGCATCCGCGGAAGGAGGAGTTTCAGGTGCTAGGCCGCTGGTGCGCATGGGGAGTTCGCAGGTGCGGTCAATGTTGGGCTAGGCAGGTTGTGTAGGTTCGAGTTGGAGGTCGCATCTGCGAGCCCGCAGGTGGGAAACCTGGGGCGCAGATGCGGAAAGGGGGATGCTGGGCAGGATTCGCAGAAGCAGAGTATGAACGTGCAGGTGCGCTTTCGTAGGCACGAGAATTTGCTGTGCAGATGCGGAAAAATGTGAGTCCAAGGCTGGAGCGCAGGCGCGAAGGATTTGGCCGCACTTGCGAGCCCGCACGTGCGAGGCCTGGAGTGCAGGTGTGGAAGCTAGGGAATTAAGTGGAGTTAGTGGATGCGGCGCCTTTACCACAGGTGCGGTCCCGCAGGCACGGAAAAAGAGCCCGCAGGTGCGAAAAGTTGGTCAGAAACCATAAATAGAACACTTCGCGAATTTGGTTCATTTCCACCATTTTCAAGTCGGTTTGTGGAGCTTTTGGAGTGATCTGTGAAGGGTGATTCAAGGACTATCAGTGAGGTAAGTTGCTTGAGCCCTAATACTTGTATACATGGTGATTTTCCGTTGTTTAATCATTGTAATTAATGAAAATGAGGGGTTAGGGCATGGAATTTTAAGAGTTTAATTTAAGGATTTGAAGGACCAAACGATGTCGGATTTTGATGAATTTGGTATGGTTAGACTCGTGAGTGAATGAGCTTTCTAGTTTTATAAATTTTGTTGGATTTCGAGACATGGGCCCGGGGGCCGGGTTTGAGCCAATTTCGGGTTTTGTCTAATTTGATAGTTTTTCTTGTAGAATTCATTCCATTAGCGTATATTGATGGTATTGTACTGATTGTAAATAGATTTGGAACATTTGGAGGCCGAGTCTAGAGACAAGAGCATTACGGGGTAGAGATTTGACCGGTTTGAGGTAAGTAACGATTGTAAATCTAGTCCTGAGTGTACGAAACCCCAGATTTTGTATCATTCTACTATTTTTAGTGACGCACATGCTAGGTGACGGGCGTGTTGGCATGCACTATTGGGGATTGTGACTTGTTCCGTCCCGTAGCAACTGTAAAGTTGCATATTTTGTTGAAACTATATGATACTTATATGTTTTAGAAAGAGTTTCTGTAAATTGGGTTGAATGCCATGTTCGGGCCTTACGCCAGTGCTGTTTGGACCCTTAGGGGCTTTTTCTTACCATCCTCTCATTGTTTTCGATTAAAAATCCATACTTAGTCTTGTTTATACTTGTTTACTGCGTAATTCAGTTTTATGATTCTATTTTGATGCATATAAATGTTTTGGGCCGAATGCCCTGTTTTACTTAAATGCCCGAGTGGCTTGAGAGGTTTATGACTGAGTGAGGCCGAGGGCCTGATTTGTGAGGATGGGTGTGGATCGGGGCTGCCCGCCTGCAGCATACTTTGTTATTATAGCACATGAGTTGTCCGTGCAGATTATAGCGCTTGAGCTGAAGGAGCCCCTCCGGAGTCTGTACACACCCCCAATAAGCGCAGGTACCTACTGAGTGCAAGTGCCGAGTTCCGAGTGCCGAGTGCTGAGTGACTGGGAGGCATGAGCGATTGTGAGGTATGCCCGAGTGGCAAGAG
>AWOL01S0008953.1:12382-30661 GCA_000715115.1 Nicotiana otophora
GAGCATCTGGGCTTCTCCTCTGAACATGTCCGAACCATCTAAGCCTCGCTTCCCGCATCTTGTCATCAATGGGAGCCACATGCACCTTCTCCCGGATATCATCATTCCTAATCTTATCTATCCTAGTGTGCCCGCACATCCACCGCAACATCCTCATTTCTGCTACTTTCATCTTCTGGATATGTGAGTTCTTAACGGGCCAACACTCAGCCTCATACATCTTGGCCGGTCTAACCCCCGCTTTATAACCACCTGCTACTTTCATTTTCCTTATCAAGAGAACGCGAAAATATTTTTCAAAACTCTTTTTCAATCTTCTCCACCCTATTTCACATCCCTCCCAACCCATCCTCACCCCAAACCCATCTTCTCCACCCTATTCAACAAATTGAGTACTTTTTTTTCATATTGTAGAAAGCGTACTTTCTTGTTCAACCAAAAAAATAGTATTTTCTTTTTAGTTATGGAGAACATATTTCAATGTTGAATTTGTACATAATTATATATTATTAGTGAATTATTTGAATATATTTTTGAATATAAATAGTATCTTTCTATTTATAGTGTATATATTTTTTTGAATTTGTTTAATTTTATTTTGGATTGCACACAATATATGAACAAAGTGAAAAATGCACAGAGTCATATATTATTAGTGATATTACTTGATATGCATTAAACACATTTTCTTCCCAAAATAAAAACTGTCATATTTTGTGAAAGAGTAACTTAAGTTTACAATATGATAGTCAAATTTGAATAAATTTAATGAAGAAGAGTATATATTATTCCAGTTAAGCTTATGTCACTAAATAACATGAGCAAAAGGAAAATTATAAATTGCACTTGAAAAAATATTACACTTATATATTATGGGTTAACCCATATTCAACCCGCCTATTTGACACCCAACTCGTTTTTGACCCGTATGAAATATGGGCGGGTTGAGACCCAACTTATTTTTGCTCAACCCATTTTTAACCCGCCCAAATCCGACATAACCCGCCCATTTACCACCACTAGTTCCAATGAAATAAAAGAACATAATGTTGAATAGACATGGATCGACATGGCTGAAAGCAAGTGAAGAAAAGAAGACCAACAACATGGGCTGTGGTGGGATAGATAAGATTTCTCTACCCTTAATCAAAAGTCTCGGGTTAGAACTTTGGGTATGGCAAAATTCCCGTTAAGGAACACTTCCCCTCTTAAATGGACCTTACGCTAGGCGAATTCTTATATAGTCGAGCTCTGGCATGTACTGGACCCGGGTTGGAAATCAAAAAATATAAAAAAAAAAGATGGGGAATAGACTCCACAGGCAAAAAGATAATATGTTCAGAATGGAAAAAAGGATGGGGAATTAAGCAAAAAATGCATGTATATATGTACAATATTTGAGTTAAAAACAAAGAATTCAGTTGAAATTACAAAATTCGTCTTAATAAATTTTGCCTCTTAAAATGGTGGTTCACAGGTGATGTCGGCCGGCCTCTAAAGATGTATGATTAGGAACAGAGACCAAACTATGTGTGATCAAATTGAATATCTTTCGTCAAAAAATTATATTATATATTAAATAAAATATTATTTATTATTAATAAAATATCGACTTTGAACATTTTTGCATAGCCCACGAATAAATAATATTCAAAATTTAAACACTCTTATTGAATTTTTTGATTTCGTCAATGATTAGGAAAAAAGAATTTCCAATACAACGAAAACCTTATCCTTTTAAGTGTAGTGTGCATATATTCTTATAAATATCATATAAGCTATATTAAATTCACTTACAAAAGATAAGTAATTAAGTTGCAATCTTATCTACTTATCTCACAGCAAATATAGTAAATTTTGGGATCCATCAAATGTTTAAAAGTCGTCCTCAACCAAAAATAACTTTGTTTCTTTGTTATTTTCATTTTTCACTCGGTGTTCGCTTATTCTTTATTTGTATTGGAGTTCAAATATATTCAGATTCGTATCGAAATTTTTTCATATCGAAGGTTAAAGCATTTCCTAACAAAAGCGATTCAAAGTTTTTTTTCTCTCTGTGTCATTTGCATATGCTAACTATTCTTTTTCTTTATGTTTGGCATTAGCTTCTGGGATGAAGTGGCCATTTTCATCTATTGCTAACTTAGCTACTCAAGCTGAAAGCAGAGTTTTTCAGGTTCTTCACAATTTCTTGTTGAATTCTAATTCCTTCATTTATTAATTAAAATATTCTCACAAACTAAATTTAATCGAATTTTCTTTCTTCTATTTTCCAGAATTACAACTCCTCCCCAATAATTTCCAGTAATTCAAAAAGTTCATCCCTAAAGAATTACAAATTCACCACAAAAGATTCCAGGTATTTTCATAGTTTCTTAATAAACTATTTGAAGTTGTAGTACAAAACAAATACTATATTACAAACAGTATGGTGATTTTTTATTTTGTTATATAAAAAAAATTATTTTACAGGAAAAATTCTGACCACTTGAGGAAACCTGAGTCAACGTTGACCATATTCTACATGGGTGAGGTCCATATTTTTCAGGATATCACACCAGAAAAGGTTCTTGGAATTATTTCTTATATCTATTTTCCTTTTCGTGCGGCTGTTTTAATTTGTTACTTTAGTATATATTAACAATGTAATATTCTTATGTTTTGAATTATATAGGCTGAACTAATAATGGACTTGGCTTCTAAATCAACGACTCTCAACATGAATGAGATTTTAGAAAAGGCAAATAAAGAAAAATATGAAGAAAATAAATCTGAGCCTTCAACACCAAATACATCCACAAATTATGCTAAAGGAGGTAGCAGCTCTTGGTTCTTTTTTATTTTATTTTTAAATTTCATTACTTCTCTATTTTTATATTATTTAAATAAATCTAAATTTTATATTTGCAGCACTGGCTATGGCTCGTAGAGCAACCCTTGCCCGATTTTTGGAGAAGAGAAAGCATAGGTATAATAAATTTAATTATAATAATAATAATTATTATTATTGTTATTATTATTATTACTATTTTTGTTACAGTATTTAAAAAATTCTAACAAATCCTCATGAACATGATAAATCTCGGATAAAGAAAATTACAATTTCTAGTATTCATCTTACAATTTATTAAAGAAAGATTAATTTTCTTGGGGGAAAATTAGACACTTGTCATATCAACCCTCAATAGGAAAAATAAGAGAGCCAAATTTAAAGAGGGAGAGATTATCTTTTCATAAGTTTTTTTTTTATGTTTTAATAACACTATCATTTTTTTATTAATTTCTTGGTTTCTTTTATGTGAATAAAGATTGATCACAGCTAGGCCATACCAATATGGTGAAAAAACACCAAAGTTTCCTTTTGAAATGCACCAAGAAGAAGAAACGGCGTCGTCAAGCGTTCATTGGGATAGCTAATTCAAGACAAATGGATTTTTGAACTCTTATTCTTTTAAACTATATATTGTCTAATGTTAATAGGACTTCTTTAGAAATACTAGTATCTATGAACGTACATGTTAATAGTGGCACGTGATGATTTGAACATTTATTTATATGAAAGAATAATAAAATTTAATTAATAATAATAAAATTTAATTAATGAGAGAAATTTTATGTATAATAATACAACAATCGTCTTAATGCCGAAAAGTATTACTATTACATTAGCATAATACATGAATTTAAAAATAAAAGGACATAATCAAAATTTATACAAATGATCAATTTTATCATGTTAGTTGGATAATTATATATTATAGTTTTAAAATATTTAATGTGATAGTATCTTAACGAACACTTTTTTGTGGACAATATTTTTGTGTATGTTTCCTCCTAATGCTTTGGTTGCTTTGCCTTAACCAAAACTCTTGTTGTCGATCTTGATATCTCTATTGAAAGTGAAATATACAATTGTTCATGCAAAAAAATATATTGTGGTAAATATAGTCCAATATTTAGGATATTTGTCCTTGTACTTTATTTATTATATTTGCAAGACATAAACATACTAAAAATTATTTTCACACAAATTTAAAAGGATATTCCTTAGTTTCAGAAGACGAAAGTTGAATTGAGGGATAAGAATATACTTAGAAGCACATTGACCAGTATCATAATTTTTGCATGTATGACGTTATTGTCAAAACTTCTATATACCATTTGTGTGCTATTACATAAGCTATTCGGCGTATCTAAGTTTTTCAGTAGCATGACAGACATATTTTTCATCAAAATCAACCTATATACAGTGGAATATCAATTTTAACTTAGTCTATTATATAAACAGTGACACTAACATATGTAAGAAATAATAAACTTGACAACAAATATGTATGGTAGAAGTCCATTTGCTATTAAAGTATGTAAGTATTCTTCTTGGTAATAATTATTGGTATCATAGTCAAAAATTGAAAAAAACAATTATTTTTACTATAAAATTTACAATCAACCTTTTATTTAGTTGATCAACATATTCATTTCTGCTAGCTAAGATATCTTTATAATTCTATCATGTGATTTGCACAAATTACGTTTTAATCTAATGATAGAAATATTTATATTATTAAATGCACTACTATTACCATTGGGATTGATAATCAAGTGTTCAAGAAGAACGAAATCATCTTTTATTGGATGCTTTTCTTCGTTTCTCACACAAAGCAAGAAGACACTGAATACTAGATCTATTTTTACTTTATATTTCTTGTCAGTTGAATCTTTTTCATTTGAGACCAGAAGTATAATTTTGGCAAGCTAGCTTTTACAGTCTCTGCTTTTGTCGATTTTGGAACTACTGGTAGTACTTGACATAAATCACATCCCAAATCATTACCAAATGGTTTATTAATATCCAATATATCTCTAGAACTTCGGGAAATCATTTCGATCGTTTGACACTTAGCCATAAGTGCTTCATCCCATATTATTAATTTTGCTTTCCTTATAAATTAAGCATCATTGCTCTGCTTTGATATATTTGTGATGGTTATTTAAGTTGTTTGAAGATGTATATCAAATCTAAAGTGCTATTATCGCTAACAGTGTCATGCCTCTTGATATGATATTTGCAAGTAATGCATGATATGAAAATATTATTTCGATCCCGCCGGAGGCATCTACAAAGAATAATTCCGTTATAGCAGAGTCGATTCTTTATAATATAGTCTTGAAAGCTTATTCTTGTTTAGGAGTTAGCTTTGATTTTGCTTCCCCAGACACTTGTATAGCATTTTGATTTTTAATAATATACTAACCTTTTTACTTTGTGTTCTAACACTCTTTTTATGGAGTAAATTTATGTACCCTAAGATGTTTTTTTAACTTGAATAAGAATTTTACTCATATGATGAATTTAAAAAATAATGGAATTGGATTCTCTTGCTAAATAGCTAATTAAAAGATTTAATTATTTGGTTTTAACATAAAAAATATTTTATTCTACGTTGATTCAGATCTTAATATTAGTTCATCTCTTGTTTTGAATATTTAATCTTAATTATAATTCTATCCACCATAAATTTTATTTTCAAAGAGTAAAAAATTGATATGATATTTCACTTTTATATCTTTATGTTTGTAGAATCATTAGTGGTATTGACTCTTACCAACCATTTCTTACACATTTATATTTTTAAATACTTTCTTAGTTGTTGTTTAATAATTAGGTATTTTTAAATATTACACAAAAAATTGATAAAAGAAATATTATTTGAGTAGGAAAATAGTTCAAATATAATATAAAAATATATTATCGTGGGGGTATTTTTTTTTTCTCAATTTCAATACTTTATGCAGTCCATTTAATATTACTTTTATTTTTTCTTGGTATTGGACATTATGGAGTGGTAATATATTGACAATACAGAGGATTCTTATAAAATTAATTTTATTAAACCTTCCTGCCTATTTTTAATAATAATTTAATAGATAAAATTTTATTAATTTTAAAATTTTAAATATTAAAAATTAGCATAGAAGGTATTGTAGTCCAAAAAATAGGTTATTACAGTTATGTCCTCTTCGTATGAGTTCTTCCGTTTAATAATTTAGGGCTATTTTGGTATATTAATATTGTATTTATGCTTTTATAATAATATAGGTTATCCTTTTTCTAAATGAATTTGGACAATATAATATATTCTCAAATTAAATTAGTAATATGACATTATAATACGTTTTCAAATTAAATTAGTAATAGAAATTTTTAAGAAGTATATCCTAAAAGTAATAGGATTACATGACTAAAGATATTTATTTGTTCAATTTTATATGAATTAGACAACCCGAAAGTAATTATACTAATAGGATTTCTAATGGTAATCATGTAGGATTCCTAACATATAGTATGCTGTCCTAAAACTAATAGGATTATAAGGCTACGAATTCCGGTTATATCCTTTTATTATGAGTTATTATGCTAAATATTATAAGGTTATTTTTATAAACCGATATTGTATTCATGCTTTTATAATAATACTAATTTCTATTCACGTGCGTTGCACGTAATTTTCCGCGTTAATCTATAAAAAAATATATGATAAAACACTTTTATAAATTCATATTAAATTAAAAATATATATATATGACAAGAGATATAGTTCTTTTAATAATTGTATCAATGAGTGGCAAATTTTTCAAATGAAAAGACATTTTCTAGAGCATCAAAATCAACAATTAGGCAGTATTATTACTTGAATAAAAATATAATTAAATAATAATTTTTACACTGAGTAGCTAAATATCATTAACCATTTATTGTCTGAGAAAAATTATTAAGTACTCAACAGTAGAAAGTGTCTGCTCTTAGCAACCTCAATTTTTATTTTTAGAATCATCGCAAAGTTTCTTAAATATCTTCATTTTACTCTAACTTATAAACTATTGAAAATCGTTAAAGCGATGTATAACCAAGAAAACACACTCAAAGAAGTCATTCCACCTAATTTCCTTCCAAAGAATCATACTCATACCATATGAAACAAAATCTTATATAGACTAAATTTTTTAACATTAAAATATGTATTTGTGATTTTCAAATTTATAAGTGAAATTTTACAATCTATTCTTTTAATATTTAATTATTGATTCCATTATATGTTAATTTTTAGCTCTAATTCAGTAGTTACCAGTATTTTAAGTTACACAATATCCATTAGCGTCTGGTCTGTATAGAGTTTCATGCAAATAATATAGTAAAAATATATTCCTAAGTATTATAGTAATTTTTGTTTACTTTTAAAATGTTTTTTCGGTTCAATCTTGGTACTAAACACACTATAAAATATTTCAGTCTACGAAAATTTAAACTTATAACCAATTCATGTGAATAATTTGAAGTTACTAAAAATTGGATGAGCAATTACAATCCATAAAAATCACTTAAATCTCAAGAAGTATCAATGCCAATGATATTATATATGGAATTCAAAACTAAAATATAAAAATATCAAGCTCCGAGACAATACGCAGAGGAGTAAAGATATAATAAGAGAAGAGAACTTATATAAAATAATCGGATTTTCCTTGAACTATGTGGCACTGATGACAAGAATTCTAAGTGTATAAATTATAAGAATCATAGTGAAAAGTTTAACTTTGATTGAATAATGTAAATCGTATCTAATATGAATCCTAATGGAAATAAACTATAAACTTTGTAGGGTTGCATATGTACAATTTTAAATCTGAAAAGAATTCTAACCCTGGGTAATTACAATTATATTCTTAAATTATACAACTATTTAAGGGCATAAAAGTCAATCGAAGTTTTAAGGATATTTTTGTCGTTCAACATTTAACATAAAACATTCGTGCTTTTATAATAATATATAGATAGATAGATATAGATATAGATTACAATGTTTTATATTGACTACAGAAAATCTTCAAAGATAAGACCATTTAGTTTTTCTTTTTGGTTTCTATTTTGTGAGAACGGTTGTAATATTACGAGTATCCACTGATTATAAATGAGCTATTTATTTTTTTTCTTCAAAACCTTCTTTATTCCACTCAATGAGAGACCTATATTCATAAGAATTCATGACGTTAGAGTGTCACATACGGTTCTTTTGAGAAGGGTGTAATATTATCATCTATCATGCCCGACAAGCAGTTCATGGAGTTGTATTTCTGCTCACCTGGTCTATGAACATTGCTCTCTCTAAAAGGTTGGCCGCCTATTCAAGATCTTTCCATTTTCAATAAAATCTCGGGCTCGATAAGGGCTTCATGTGAATATATAAAGTCAACAAAAAGTTGATGGAACAGTTAAAGGATTGATGGCTAAAGAATACAGATTATTATGTTGAACCTTTTTACGATCAGAAACGACTTAATGAACCATAATCATTGTCTCGCCATGATCGTTCCTTGTTTTTTATGTTTTAGGGCCATAAAACAGAAATTTAGTATGATTTCTGATTTTTCGTGAGTTATATCCACGCCATCTTCATGAATTCGGACGACCAACCCCGAGTCTCCTAAAATTTTGTGGGTCCATTATAAACGACTCAATGAACTATAGTAATTGCTTCGCCATGATCATTACTCGTTTTTTGGCGTTTTCGAGCCATAAAACATGAATTCAATACGATTTTTTATTTTTCGTGTGCTTAGTCCACGCTATCTTCATGAATTCGGGCGACCAACCCCAAAACACATAAAATTTTGTGGCCCCGTCAGAAACGAGCTTATGAACCATAGTCATTACCTCGCCATGAATGTTCCTTATTTCTTTTGCATTTCAGGGCCACAAAATGTGAATTTAGCACGATTTCTAATTTTTCGTGTTCTAATGTCTACGCATCTTCATGAATTCGGGCGACCGACCCTGAATCGCCTAAAATGGGACCATCAGAAATGATCTAATAAAGCATAGTCATTACCTCGCCATGACCGTTCCTCAGTTTTAGCGTTTTAGGGCCATAAAATATAAATTGAGCACGATTTTCAATTATTCGTGTGCTAATATCCACGCGTCTTCATGAATTTAGGAGACTGCCCCGAAATGCCTAAAGTTTTGTGGGCCCATCAGAAGCGACCTAATAAACCATAATCATTACCTCGCCATGACCGTTTCTCATTTTTTGGCATTTTAGGGCCGTAAAATAGGAATTCAATATGATTTTTGATGTGCTAATATGCCATACGCCATCTTCATGAATTCGGGCAACCGATATCGAATCACGTAAAATTTTGTGGGCCCATAAAAAACGAGCTAAAGAATCATAGTCATTGTTTCGCCATGACCGTTCCTCATTTTTTGGCATTTTAGGACTATAAAATACGAATTCAACACGATTTTCAATTTTTCATGCGCTAATACCCATGTTTTCTTCATGAATTCGAGCTACCGGTCCCGAAATACCTAAAAGTTTCTGGGCCATCAGAAACGACCTAATAAATTATAGTAATTGTCTCACCATGATCGTTTCTATTTTTTGGCGTTTTAAGGTTGTAAAAGAGGAATTCAGCATGATTTTCGATTTTTAGTGTGTTAATGCCAACACCATCTTCATGAATTCAAGCAACCAACACCGAATCGCCTAAACTTTTATGGGCTCGTCAGAAATGAGCTAATGAACCATAGTTATTGCTTCGTTCGTTCCTCGTATTTTGACGTTTTAGGGCCATAAAATACGAATTTAACACGATTTCCCAAGTTTCATTTGCTAATACCCATCCCATATTTATAAATTCGGGAGACCCTTCTAGAAATGCCTAAAATTTTGTGAGCCCATCAGAAACGGCCCAATAAACTATAGTCATTTCTTCACTATGACCTTATTTTGTTCTTTTTTACTTTTTAGGGCCATAAAACAGGAATTAAGCACGATTTTCGATTTTTGGTGGGCTAATGCCCACACCATCTTCATGAATTCGGGTGACCAACACCGAAACCTAAAATATTGTGGGCCCATAAAAACGAGCTAATGAACCATAGTCATTGTCTCGCCGTGACCGTTCCTCATTTTTGGCGTTCTAGGGCCATAAAAAAGAAATTCAACACGATTGTCGATTTTTCAGATGCTAATGTCTACGCTATCTTCATGAATTAGGGCGATCGACCCCTATTCGCCTAAAATTTTGTAGACCCATTAGAAACAACCTAATGAATCATATTCATTACTTCTCCAAGACGATTCCTTTTTTATGGCAATTTAGGGCCATAAAACATGAATTCAGTACCATTTTCGATTTTTCGTGTGCTAATGTCTACGCCATTTTCATGAATTCGTGCGACCGGCTCCGAATCGCCTAAAATTTAGTGGTTCCATCATAAATGAGCTAATAAACCATAGAAATTGTCTCTTTATGACTATTCCGTGTGTTTTGGCATTTTAGGGCCATAAAACAGGAATTCAACACGATTTTTAATTTTTCGTGTGCTAATGTCCACGCCATCTTCATGAACTCGGGCGACCTGCGACTAAAATTTTGTGGGCCCATCAGAAACAACCTAATGAACCATAGTCATTGCGTAACTATGACCATTATCATTTTTTGGCATTTAGGGCTATAAAACAGAAATTCTATACGATTTTAAATTTTTTCGTATGTTATTATCCACGCCATCTTCATGAATTATGGCGACCGGCCCCGAATCGCCTAAAATTTTGTGGACCCATCAAAAAGACCTAATGAACCATAGTCATTGCCTCGTCATGACCTTTTCTCATTTGTATGCATTTTAGGGCTATAAAACATGAATTTAGCACGGTTTTTTATTTTTGTGTGCTAATGTCCATGTCATCTTCATAAATTCGGGCGACCGGTCTCGAATCGCCTAATTATTTTTGGGTCCATCAAAAATGACCTAATGAAGCATAGTCATTGCTTTGCCATGACCATTCCTCTTTTTTGGAGTTTTAGGACCATAAATAGAGAATTCAACATGATTTTCAATTTGTCGTGTGCTAATGTCCACGTCATCTTCATGAACTCGGGCGACCGGCCCCAAAACACCTAAAATTTTATGGACCCATCAGAAATAACCCAATGAACTATAGTCATTGCGTCTCCATAACTGTTCTTCGTTGTTTGGCATTTTAGGGCCATAAAACAGGAATTCAGCATGATTTTCCATTTTTCGTATGCTAATGTCCACGTCATTTTCATGAATTTGGGAGACCGACCCCTAATCGCCTAAAGTTTTGTGGGCCCATGAGAAACGACCTAATGAACCATAGTCATTACTTCGTCATGACTGTTCTTTGACATTTTAGGGCTATAAAACAAGAATTCAGTACAATTTTCGATTTTTCATGTGCTAATGTCCATGTTATCTTCATGAATCCAGACGACCAGCCCCTAATCGCCTAAAATTGTGTGGGTCAATCATGATCGACCTAATGAACCATAGTCATTGTTTCGTCGTGACTGTTCCTCATTTTTTTGGCATTTTAGGGCCATGAAAGAAGAATTCAGTTTGATTTTCGATATTCAGCGCGATTTTTGATTCTTCGTGTGCTAATTAATGTCCACGCCATATTTATGAATTCGGGCGATCGACTCCGAATCGCCTAAAATTTTATAGGCCCATCAGAAATGACCTAATGAACCATAGTTATTGCTTCGACATGACCGTTCCTCTTTTTTGGCGTTTTAGGACTATAAAGCAGGAATTCAACACTTTTCCTTTTTTCGTGTGCTAATGTTCACGCAATCTTCATGAATCCAGGCAACCTGCCGCGAATCGCCTCAAATTTTATGGGCCCATCAGAAACGATCTAATGAACTATAGCCTTTGCCTCGCCATAACCGTTCCTCATTTTTCGACATTTTAGAACCATAAAAAAGAAATTCAACACGATTTTCGATTTTTCGTGTGCTAGTGTAGGTTATAATCGTGATTAAGTTTTGGCCATATTAGAAAATGTTGAGAACCTCCAGTGTTAGAATCTTTTTCAATAGTAAATGACTTAAGACATTTTTAAATAGAATGACATGAACAGATAAAATTCATTTTGCCAACCCTAACTAACATGTAATTGAGGCGTATTAGTTGTTGTTGGTCCGTTGTTCAGCTTCTCTATGATTTCCATTTTCGTGGACAGCTTAGAGATTATTTGGTTTAAGGTTTGTGTGTGCGTTAGGAAAGCATGGTTTTTAAGTGAGAGAAGGTAGAACAGATCTATTATTCACTGACTTTCCAAGTAAAAATAGTACGGGCTAGCCAGTTTTCGAACGGGTAATTGAAAAATAGTCAGCGCATGCAAAGTCAATGGAAAATAGTCACGATTTTGGTGCAACACGAAAAGTTCCAATATAATATGCTAGAGATTGGGGCAACTGTTTATGAATTTCCAGCATATTATGCTGGAACTCCAGCGCACGAAAAGTTCCAGCATAATATACTGGAGATTGGAGCACCTGTGTATGAACTTCCAGCATATTATGCTGGAACTCCAGCGCACGAAAAGTTCCAGCATAATATACTGGAGATTGGAGCACCTGTGTATGAACTTCCAGCATATTATGCCGGACCAGTATATTATCCTGAACATAATATACTAGAACTCCAATACATTATGCTGAAAGTTCACATGTAAAATATTCGAACTCCAGTATATTATGCTGGAATATTTTTCGAATTTTGAACAGTATTTTCGTTCAGATTTATCTTTACATGAAAAGTGGCTAAATTTCGATTACTTTTGAAACTGTGACTATTTTTCAATTACCTCTTGTAAATCTGATTATTTTTTAATTTCATCCACTTTCGAACCGTACACCAACTAACCCTCAAGGATTTTTCGATTATTTAAAAAATTAAAATCCCAATGTATTATCTTAGAAGCACAACAAACAACGTAAATTCATAATGAAAGATGTATGAGTTATGACTGTTCAAACGCTTAAATTACACAGAATTGTAATCAGCTATATTGAACCAACAAAGAAAGATCAGCCAGAAAATACATTAGCAGATCATTTCAAGACCCTCAAATACTACATTCTAATTTCCAGATTACTATATCCTCCGCGATAGGCATCCAGAAGCCTGGTAGCGCGCTTCATTTCGCGGTCTTTGAGTGCTTAATTAGCCAATCGATAACAGCATCGATATTTACAGAATCCTTGCACGAGATCATGTAGCAGCAGACTTCTCTATCCGTTATTGAATCAAGACCTCTGAGATGCAACAGGCATCATAATTAAGAAAGAGAATTCGTAAAAAGGAAGACATTGACAGCATACATAAGACGATAACCTAAACTTCTCAGGATTTTTTTTATCTAGACACGTGACAAGTTTAGGTGTCTGTCTATGTATTCTGCCAAAGAAATTCTTACGTAGGGGCTAACGTTCAGCTACTTACAGTTGATCGACCAACACCTGCTGCGAAAGAGCTTCTGATTTGTCAATTTTGTTTCCCAAGATAAGCAAAGGTATCCCACTTAATGAAGGTTTCTTCAAAAGCTCATGTAACTCAGTTCTGGTTATAGGTACACTGTCTCTATCGGCAGCATCAACAACATACCTATCGCATAAAATTTCCTATGTCAATTCAACATGAATACGAAATGCAGAGTCACTTCGTACTTAATGCCTCAAAGTTAAGCTGTAGTTTCCAAAAAAAAAATAGATGAAAAAGAACACCATCACTACAAATGAAAGGAAGTTTCCAAGTACTACTGCTGAACCGCGTGACAATTTCATCTAAAAGCTAAGCTGTTAAAGAGACACTTTCATATACGTAATTATATCTTTAACACGCCCCCTTACGTGCAGGTCTAATTCTTTTTCATAGACCAAACACGTGAAAATTCTTTTTAATAATGGATAATCAATAGCTGTGAGATTAAACTCATTGCCTTTGCCTACTTTGCTACCATGTTGAAGTGTGACCTTCTCATTTAAAACTGAACGGTTAGAAAGAACACACTTTTGCATGCTTAATTTATGTCTTCAACAAAAAGTATCCTCTAGCATTCTTTTTTTCTTATAGTCCTTGTTAATAACAGAAAGCAAGCTATAACTGAGAAGTCAATAAAGCTGCAAACACAGAGTATCATGGACATAAGCCATCCAACTACCAACGACGATGATGAGGCAAGTGTAGGTATGACATACTCAACTAAAACCAACAACAGTGATGTTAACTTAAGGCAGGGAAAATAACATGGCCGCGAGAAAGAAGGCAGCCAGTACTTTCCCCTACCCACAAAAAACGCAGCAACTAAGATGGGATGCTTATAAATTTATTTAATTTGCGGAACCTTGCACGGTGTTAATGAAACTTGAGGTGCATAGCTCGGGAACAGTTTCATCCCTTTAAGTGTCAAAATCATGAATTCGGGCAAAAGCATTAAGTGCATGTTGTATTAAACCAAAGAAATAAGTAAACAAATTTGAGGAGACAGATAAGGATAGAGATCAAGATCAGGAATTACAATATCGCAGAGACACCCCGACAATAGCGCTCCCACATCGTACGAAATCTCCTTTGGCCTCCAAGATCCCAGAGTTTTATGGTAACATTTCCTTTTGTAACTTTACGCATATTAAATCCAACCTAATTGTAAGGAACTTTATTGAGCAAGTAAAACGAGAGAAATCAAGATTGCTAATTTAATTCTGTGAGGACAAGGTACCAACCGTCGGAATCATGTCCTCGCTGTAGCCTCCAGTCTGATAAAGATCAAAATACGTATGTTAAAAACTGTTACCGTCAAAATGATAAAGGGATAGGGGAAGGGGGAAGAGAAAAGAGAGCATATAAGGTCCTCACAGCAATGGCATTGACAAGAGATGTCTTCCCCGCATTTTGAAGACCAACCAAGGAAAGTTCCATTTCCTGTTTAAAGAATAGGCTGAACAAGAAAACAAATAAGAAACTAGGTATCAACAATGCCACTCAGGCTCGTATGAATTTGAGTTTACAAGGAAAAAACTGAATAGTAATATCTGATTAAGTTTTCCAGATAAGTATAATCATCACAAAACTTAAGACAACAACATGGTTACAAGGATGCAGAACACATGAAACACCACGAATATCCTCCCAGAACACAGAAAAAGCAAATTCATCACGCATTAGCTCTCTACTGCCTTTTGATTTGGACGCTGCATATATCTGATATAGCATTCTTTTTTAATAATAAGTAATCTGATACAACATTCACATTCATCAATAACACTGATAAGCATATAAAGATATATTCAGTATAGTTGCCTTCTCTTGAATTTATACATATTTACTTGCAGATGTCCCTCACTTCAGAAGTTCTACTCAGCATTTCTGACAGGAAACTGGCCACAAGCTTGCTTGGAAGAGGGTGGGTTAGGGGGGAGTAAATGTAATATGCTGACAACTCTAATAACGGAATAAGTATTGGAAGGAATAGCAAGCTACTTCGGTCAGGAGGAAGGGGACAAGCTACCCTGCTCCACACGAAGTATCTCATCTGGAAATGCTAGCTAATGAGAAAATCTCCTATGACTGGCTTTTTTCTTGATAAATAAAGAGACCTAAACATCAGTTTTTGGGAGCAGGACTCACATTAAACTGCGACTAAGAAAGGGTAATATATTTTACCCATCTTGATAAAATATTCTTTTACCAATATTGTGGGGAACTCGTTATGTGAAGTAACCACAAAAGTTATTTCTGACGAGAGCAATGAGAGAGCACCGGCAGGATGTGTATCGGGCTCTCTCCAGTCTCCATTAATCAGCTTGATGGTTAGCTCAGAAACCATTAATCAAAGAAGAAAAATATATAAATTTCCTACCGAACATCAGTGAAAAGCAAACCAAGTCAGGAGACATGTCAAATGTTCTTCCCTTAAATTATTATTGATGACTTATCTACAAGACTGGAGAATCTTCTGCAGCATATCTCTAACCAAATGCTGAAATTTGGAACAAGTCGTCCGAGATTTTCCATATCACTGTAGGAAAAACAACTTGTCCAAGAACAAAATTTTATCTATATCTTCCCTTTTTGGCATTGGTGCAATCTATATTATTCACTAATTAAAATTTTCACTCGGACACATGTTAAGTCTCCGTTTTTCCATTAGTCTTTGCTATAGAACTTGGCAGGGCTCTTCACCTATCATTATACTGGGACTTCTTCCTAGACCATGATATTTCATATACATGATGTAACTCCCGTGATTCTTTACTCTGACTGGTACGGACAAATAACAAAATACAAGCTATTATTCCTCTATCAACCACATTAAGAAAAACAATGAGTTTTGAACATCACAATTTGATAACAGCAACAGAATAATCGAACTCACAAGCGCTACTGGTTTAACTACTAACGCTATTAATTACTCTAAAATGACGCATCCATTAACTTAGTTCCATAAGCCCCTCCTTCACCAAAAGCAAATTGTCCCAATAAGTAAAATGTAAGAAAATCAAACCACAAAGTCAATTTTCCGGATAATTTAAGGAATGAATATTATTTGATTATCAGCATCATAGCTTTTACAATCCAGCCAAAGTAATTTTCTTTTTAAATTCTTAAACATTTCAAGCTAATGCAAGATGAACAAAAACTATCAACCATAAAAGAGGGCAGCAGGACCCAAAGAGCAAATCCTGCACTTACAACTTAATTCTTCTAATCCAAATTCCAACTTTCACTTCTCAATTTCTATTATCATAGAAATTAAACAACAACAACAACAAAAAATGGGGTCTGGTAGTAGACCCTAGACTTAGGAAAGATAAAAGGAAGGGGCAACAACAAGCAAACCAATCGGTAAACTGAAGTGAAAATACAAGACTAACACTAAGTAATGCAATCAGAAAACTGAAACGAAAGCAACAACAAGTAATAACAGAAATCCAGGAATACAAAAATGCACGACTGACACTAAGTAATATACTAAAGCTATTGTTACAAGCAAGGACATAAATTAAAACAGATAAAAAACAAAAATTCATTTCCTCTCTCTTCCTCCCACTCTCCAAGTCTTGGTGGAAGTTAGGCGACCATGGAATTTGTCGAAGTGCACAAAAGCTGGACGGTAAACCACAGTTATCGAAAAAATCGAGCTACGAAAAAGAATACC
Source organism: Nicotiana otophora (assembly GCA_000715115.1). Classification (NCBI taxonomy): domain Eukaryota; kingdom Viridiplantae; phylum Streptophyta; class Magnoliopsida; order Solanales; family Solanaceae; genus Nicotiana; species Nicotiana otophora. Next base: position 29,422 of record AWOL01S0008953.1, read on the forward strand.
TTTAGCAAGAAAGACAAACCCAGAAAATCAAATTCAATTCAATCCAATTCTCCATATATAATTTCAACAAAACAAGAAATAAATAAAAAGGGGTTTCTTTAAAAAACAAAAAGCAAAAAGGTGGAAACTTGATTACCTACGAAGCCAGTTGAGTAAAGAATCCCAGAGACCCATATTTCAGAAAAGTGAAAAAAGCAGAGAACTTTGGCGGAATTAAGAGAGCATATGAAAGGGATTTTTGTTGAAGTGGCAGAATGTGAAAGAGGAGTTGACAAGTAAGTAATATAGGAAAAGGAGAAAGTAAAGAAATAATAATAATAATAATAATAATAATAATAATAGGAAACTTCGCCGACTGGAATAAAGACAGAATCTAAATACTTTGCATTGATTTTATGTTAGGTTGGGATTGTTGCTGCAGCCGTAATTACTTTATTAGGAGAGAATCTGAGGAAAGGAAAGGAAAGGAAAATGAAATTTATAAATTTGTTGTTTTACACCTTTTTTTGGTTATATTTATTGGACAAGGTATTTCTAGTAAAATAGTGATTTTTATTCAGAATTTCAACATTTTGCCAAGTGAAATTTATGGACACGTACAATTTCAATTTTATATTTTTTTTGCCAATTTTAATTCATGTTTATTTTTTATTTTATTTTATTTTTACAGAAGAGTTTCCTATGAGTTGGAAATATGGGAAACAGCATTTGGGCCTTTGCCACATGGATTTGGGCCGGTCGAATAATACGCATAACGACGTTCATTTTTTCAAGAAAATTAACTCAAATAGTTGTGAGTTCGAGCCACTCAAAGAGCAAGATGAGAAGTTCTTGGAGGGAGGGAGTTCTATCGAAAACAGCCTTTCTATCCCAAGGTAGGGGTAAAGTATGCGTACACACTACCCTCCACATACCCCACTAATGAGATTATACTGGGTTATTGTTATTGTTGCTGTAGTTGCTCAGCCAGTGGCGTACACAGGATTTTGCACAAGAGGTGTCAACATTTGAAGAAGTAAATAAATAAATAAATAAATAAATCAATTAATATAATGACAAACAATATCATTTTTTATATTTATATCCAATTATTAGTAAAACATTCGACGAAGCGATGTCACGTGACACCGCTTGAGCCCATGTATATCCGCCCCTGTGCTCAGCCAATCGCTTAAATTAAAAATAGCCCGTAGATTATAATATATGCATAATCTGTATATATATATATATATATATATAT
>AWOL01S0008953.1:41130-61416 GCA_000715115.1 Nicotiana otophora
GTGCAGGATCGCATGTGCGGAAGGAGGAGCGCAGGTGCGGTTTGGTCAAGCTTGGTCTGTGAGCGTAGGTGCATAATGGGAGCCGCATATGGGCATCCGCAGATGTGGAGGATTGACCGCATGAGCGAAAAGGGGCGGCCTGGGCAGAGTCGCAGATGCAGAGGGTCATCCGTAGAAGCGGACCCGCAGGTGCATGCCCTGGTCCGCAGAAGAGGATCCTTGGACCTTAAGCCATCTCCGCATCTGCGATGGAAATTTTGCAGGTGCGGTGACACAAGTGCGGCTGGTTGCCCGCAGGTACGAGATCGCTCGACAGAAAAGAAGAAATTTCGAGGGTTTGGTCTCATTTTCATTTTGTGACTTTTAGAGCTCATATTTGGGCGATAATTTTGGAGATTTTCATAGGAAACTTTTTGATAACGATTCTTAACCCATTTATGGTTATATTCCACTAATCTATCATTAATTCCATCCTTTAATTTCAGATTTGGGTTGAAACATTTGAAAAAAATGGGAGAAGTTCTTCAAACAAATTTTTGAGTTTCGATTTGTATATCGGATTTGGATAATTTTGGTACGAGTGAACTCGTGAGTGAATGAGTGTTCATATTTTATGACTTTTACCCAATTCCGAGACGTGGGCCCGGGTCAACGTTTTGGGACGAGTTTCAAAATCGTTGTTAAAGTCTTGATTTCATGAATTAGATTAGTCTATTATAGTTGTATTTATGATATGTAATTATTTTTGGCTAGATTTGGGCCATCTAGAGTTGGATATTCGTGAAAATATATTGTTACCGATTGATTGAGCTTGGTTCGAGGTAAGTGGCTTACCTAACCTTGTGTGGGGGAAATCCTCTTAGGATTTGGTACTGTCGTGATATGTGAGCGCCATGTACGTGAGGTGACAAGTACGTACACGGGCTATTTGTTAAAACCCCCGATTTAATTTACTGAGTAGCAACCTGTGTTTTCTTTAATTTGAGTTATACCGTATAAATGAGTATTAGTCTGTTTTCATTCTTAATTGAGCTATTCCGACATGCGTAGTTATCCTGTTTAGTCTAATATCGTATGTCTACATGCTTTAACTGCTTATTTGTACTCTGTGAAGCATTCCTAGTTGATTTCCTGCTTTTCTTTGTTCTTTATCAGTCTTAACTGTAGAATTCTTGCTGTTAACTATGATATTTATCGGTTGAGCTATGTATTTACTTTTGAGACTACAAGGCGGTTCCTCGAGAGTTCTCCCTTCATATTTTCTTTTATGACTACGAGGCGGTTCCTCAGGAGTTCTCCCTGCAAATGTACTTTTGAGACTACGAGGCAGTTCCTAGGGAGTTCTTCCTGTATATTTACTTTTGAGACTACGAGGCGGTACCTCAGGAGTTCCCCTTGCACATTTACTTTTGAGACTACGAGGCGGTACCTCGAGAGTTCCCCTATATATTTACTTTTGAGACTACGAGGCGGTACCTCGGGAGTTCTCCCTGCATATTTATTTTGGGACTACGAGACGACATCTCGGGAGATCCCCTGCTGTTTATCCCTGTGTGTTGCATTGTTATATCGCTGTGTTTCGTTTTTGTTAAATACCAGTCTCTTATTATACTGTTATATTTTCCTGCTCTATTTATTATATACCAGTGGGCTTGACCTGACCTCGTCACTACTCTACCGAGGTTAGGCTTGGCACTTACTGGGTACCGTTGTGGTGTACTCATGCTACTCTTCTGCATATATTTTTGTGTGCAGATCTAGGTACTTTTTATCAGCCCCGCTACTAGCTGAGAGTGCTTGCTGTTGTACGGAGACTTCAAGGTACATCAGCCATGTCCGCAGACCTCAGAGTCTCCCCTCTATTCTCTCCTATGTCATTTACCTTCCGTACTTCGTTTGTTAGACTCTGGTGTATAGAGATACTAGTTCCCTTCTGTAGCTTGTGACTTATGATGTTCCGGGTTTTGGGAAGATGGTGTATTTATAGAGTATTGGTTATTGTACATTCCGAGCAACATTGTTACTAGTTATTCAGTTATTCACTGCTGATAGTTGCCAAGTTTTATTTCCACTTTGTTATTTTCCGCAATTTGTTAGGCTTACCTAGTCGTAGAGACTAGGTGTCAACATGACGTTATACGGAGAAAGTTTGGGGTCGTGACAAGTTGGTATCAGAGCTCTAGGTTAATAGGTGTCGTGAGTCACAAGCCGGTTTATTAGAGTCTCGCAGATCGATACGGAGACGTATGTACTTATCTTCGGGAGGCTATGGAACTGCTAGGAAACAATTATACTTCTTTGATTCCTTGTCGTGCGAAATTTATTGACATAAAAAATTCTAAACTTTTGTATTCTATTCTCTCACAGATGGTGAGGACACGTACATGAGGATCTGATGACCAGGCACCCACACCCCCTACTAGAGCCGCGAGAGGCTGGGGCCGTGGACGTCCATGTGGTGCAGCCAGAACACCCGCACGAGCTGCTATAGAGGAGCCCCCAGTAGCTCCAGCTGGAGAGCAGGCACCTGAGGTACCTATTGCTGCACCAGCTCTCCAGGAGACTCTAGCCCAGTTTTTGAGCATGTTCAGCACCTTAGCTCAGGCCAAATTGATTCCACTTGCTCCTGCCATATCTTAGGCCGGAGGAGGAGCATAGACTCCCATCGCCGGTGCTCCAGAGCAGCGGGCTCAGGTCGACCAGGCCCCAGAGTTCATCCTTATGCAGCCGGTAGCTCCGGTTCAGCACGAGAGTAAGACAACCTCTTTGAGGCAGAGCAGCTCAGACTTGAGAGGTACAAGAAGTACCACCCACCTACCTTCAGCAGATTGGCTACATATGATGCTCAGGGTTTTCTGGAGGAATGTCATCGTATTCTCCGTACTATGGGCGTAGCGGAGACGAGTGGGGTTTCTTTTACCACCTTCCAACTTAGAGGAGCAGCCCATGAGTGGTGGCATGCTTATGAGTTGAGTAGTCCGGATGAGGCAGCTTCACTTACATGGACTCAGTTCTTGGACATGTTTGTGAGAGATTATGTCCCTTAGAGCCTCAGGGACACATGGCGCATGCAGTTTGAGCAGTTGCGCCAGGGTGCTATGAATGTGTCAGAGTATGAAGTTTGTTTTAGTGATTTTGCCCGACATGCACCGGCCTTGGTTGCCACAATTCGAGAGAGGCTTCGTTGGTTTATTGAGGGACTCCACCCCAGTATCCAGATTAGTATGGTCAGGGAGTTGAAGATGGATATTTCTTATCAGTAGGTTGTGAGTATTGCCAGGAGATTGGAGGGCATGCTTGCCCGGGATAGAGAGGAGAGGGAGGCCAATAGGTCTCGAGAGTTTGGCACTTACAGCGGTACTCGTACCCCAGCTACAGTTCGACATGGTAGGGGTTATGTGAGTCGCCCCGTTCATTCATCTCTTCCAGCTGCCACTGGTGTTCTGGCCCCTACTAGGCCCCAGGAGCCTTATATGCACCGCCAGTATCTAGTGTGCTTCCTGCTCGGGGTGCTTTTAGCGGCCAGTCCAACAGACATGGTCTGAGTCAATCACAACAGCCACGCCCTCCGAGAGGTTATTTTGAGTGTGGCGACACTCGCCATATGGTGAGGGATTGCCCCAGACTTAGGAGGGGCGCCTCCGCAGACTTCTCAGCCACCACGTGCTCTACCAGGTCCTCAGGCTATGATTCCAGCACTAACTACCGCCCCACCTTCTCAGCCAGCTTGAGGTAGAGGTCGAGGTCGCCCTAGAGGGGGAGGCCAGGCCAGATATTATGATCTTCCGGCTTGTGTAGAGGCAGTTGCTTCCGACTCTATCATTACAAGTATTATTTCGGTCTGTCATAGAGATGTGTCGGTATTATTTGACCAAGGATCTACATATTCCTATATGTCCTCTTATTGTTCCCCGTATTTGGGCATATCTCGGGATTCTTTGAGTTCCCCTGTTTATGTGCCTACTCCTGTGGGAGATTCTCTTATTGTGGACTGCGTGTATCGGTCGTATTGGATTGCTCTTAGTGGTTTTGAGACCAGAGCTGATTTATTATTACTCAGCATGGTAGACTTTGATGTTATCTTGGGCATGGATTGGTTATCGCCCCATTATGCTATTCTTGATTGTCACGATAAGACCGTGACGCTGGCTATGCCAGATTTACCGCGATTTGAGTGGAGAGGTACCTTAGAGTGTACTCCCAGCAGAGTTATTTTATTTCTTAAATCTCAACGAATGGTTGAGAAGGGGTGTGACGTGTATCTAGCTTGTGTGATAGATGTAAGTATTGATACCCCCACAGTTGAGTCAGTTCCAGTAGTAAGAGACTTTTCGGATGTGTTTCTAGTTGATCTTCCGGGCATGCCGCCCAATAGAGATATTTATTTTGGCATTGATTTGTTTCCGGACACTCAGCCCATCTCCATTCCTCCGTATCGTATGGCTCTTCCTGAGTTGAAGGAGCAGTTACTGGAGTTGCTTGATAAGGGCTTCATTCGGCCCAGTGTGTCACCTTAGGGTGCTCATGTCTTGTTTGTGAAGAAGAACGATGGTTCTATGCGTATGTGCATTGATTATCGCCAGCTGAATAAAGTTACAGTGAAGAACAAGTATACATTGCCTCGTATTGATGACTTATTTGACCAGTTACAGGGTGCTAGAGTATTTTCCAAGATTGACTTACGTTTCACCTATAAGTAGTTGAAGATTCGGGAGCCAGATATCCCAAAAACTTCTTTTAGGACTCGGTATGGTCACTACGAGTTTCTTGTGATGTCATTTGGGCTGACCAATGTCCCAACAGCTTTTATGCACTTGATGCACAGTGTGTTCTGGCCCTATCTTGACTCATTCATCATTGTGTTTATTGATGACATTTTGGTGTACTCCCGAACTCGGGAGTATCATGAGTATCACCTGATGACTGTGCTTCAGACCTTGAGAGAAAAGAGGTTATATGTAAAAATTTCAAAGTGTGAGTTTTGGCTAGACTCAGTGGCATTCTTGGGTGATGTAGTATCGAGTGATGGGATCCAAGTGGATCCGAAGAAGGTGGAAGCAGTGCAGAGTTGGCCTAGATCGTCATCAGCTATGGAGATCTGGAGTTTTCTTTGTTTGGCGGGGTATTACCATCGTTTTGTACATGGATTCTCATCTATAACAGCACCTATGACCAGGCTGACCCAGAAGGGTGCTCCGTTCAGGTGGACAAAGGAGTGTGAGGAGAGCTTTCAGAAGCTCAAGATAGCTTTGACTATAGCCCCAGTATTGCTATTGCCTACAGGTTCGGGGTCTTATACTGTATATTGTGATGCATCGCGGATTGGTCTCGGTGCGGTGTTGATGCAGGACGATAGGGTGATTGCCTATGCATCCAGACAACTGAAGGTGCATGAAAAGAACTATCCTATCTACGACCTTGAGTTAGCAGCTATTGTTCATGCCTTGAATATATGGAGACACTATTTGTATGGTGTTCCTTGTGAGATCTACACCGATCACCGGAGTTTGTAGCATCTGTTCAACCAGAAGGATCTTAATTTGTGTCAGAGGAGGTGGTTAGAGATGCTTAAGGATTATGATATCACCATTTTGTACCACCCTGGGTAGGCCAATGTGGTGGCCGATGCTTTTAGTCGCTGACCAGAGAGTTTGGGGAGCTTAGCATATCTACCAGCAGCAGAGTAGCCCATGGCGTTGGATGTTCAGGCCTTAGCCAGCCAGTTTGTGAGATTGGATATTTATGAGCCGAGTCGAGTATTGGCTTATGTGGTCTCTCGGTCTTCTCTTTATGATCGTATCAGGGAGCGTCAGTATGATGACCCCCATCTGCTTGTACTTAAGGACACGGTCCAAAATGGTGATGCTAAAGAGGTCACTATTAGGGATGATGGTGCATTGAGGATGCAAGGCAGACTATGTGTGCCTAATGTAGATGGTTTGTGTGAGTTGATTCTCTAGGAGGCTCACAGTTCGTGGTACTCCATTCATCCGGGTGCCTCGAAGATGTATCAGGACTTGAGGCAACATTACTGGTGGAAGAGGATGAAGAAGGATATAATGGAGTTTGTGGCTCAGTGTCTAAATTGCCAGCAAGTTAAGTGTGAGCATCAGCGGCCAGGTGTATTGCTTCAGAAGATAGAGATTCCGGAGTGGAAATGGGAGTGAATCACTATGGATTTCGTTATTGGACTCCCACAGACTCAACGGAAGTTTGACGCAGTTTGGATGATTGTGGATAGGCTGACCAAGTCAGCTCATTCCATTCTTGTGATGACTACCTATTCTTCTGAGCCATTAGCTCGAATTTATATCAGCGTGATTGTCAGGCTTCATGGTGTACCAGTATTTAACATCTCTGACCGGGGTATGCAGTTTACATCACGGTTCTGGAGGGATGTACAGCAGGAGTTGGGTACTCGGGTTGATCTGGGCACAACATTTCACCCTCAAACGGAGGGACAGTTCGAGCGCACTATTCAGATACTGGAGGATATGCTCACTGAGTGTGTGATAGATTTTGGAGGTTCTTGGGATCAGTTATTGCCACTTACGGAGTTTTCCTACAATAACAGTTATCAACCGAGCATTTGGATGGCACCGTATGAGGCTCTGTATGGTAGGCGGTGTTGGTCTCCAGTAGGTTGGTTTGAGCCGGGCGAGGCTAGATTATTGGGTACAGACTTAGTTCAGGATGCCCTGGATAAGGTGAAGGTGATTCAGGATCGACTTCACATAACCCAGTCCAGACAAAAGAGTTATGCAGATTGGAAGGTTTGCGATGTTGCATTTATGGTTGGAGAGCAGGTCTTGCTCCGTGTTTCGCCTATGAAGGGCGTTATGAGGTTCGGTAAGAAGGGCAAGCTGAGCCCAAGGTTCATTGGTCCATTTGAGGTGTTGCGGCGAGTTAGAGAGGTTGCTTATGAGCTTGCCTTACCTCCCAGTCTAGCAGGAGTTCATCCGGTATTCTATGTTTCTATGCTCCGGAAGTATCACGGTGATCCGTCTCTTGTTCTAGATTTCAGCTCAGTCGGTTGAACAAGGAACTATCTTATGTTGAGGATCCAATGGCTATTTTGGACAGGCAGGTTCGAAAGCTGAGGTCAAAGAACATTGCTTCCGTGAAGGTTCAGTGGAGGGGTCAGCCGGTCGAGGAGGCGACTTGGGAGACTGAGCAGGATATGCGCAGCCGTTATCCTCATTGTTTCACCACTTCAGGTATGTCTTTAGGCTCGTTCGAGGACAAACGATTGTTTTAAGAGAGGGAGGATGTAACGACCCGGCCGGTCGTTTTTAGAGTAATAGCCCCGATCCCCTATTAACTTCTTCCCCCGTATTGTTTTCTGCTTATGTGACTTGTCGGGGAGTTTTGTTTTTGGTTTCGGAGTGTTTTGGGATACTTAGTCCTTAAACAGAAGCTTAAGCCTAAGGATTTTAACCGTAGTCGGAACAATGTAAAGACGACTCCAAAATGGAGTTTCGTCGGTTCCATTAGCTCTGTTGAGTGGTTTTGGACTTAGGAGCATGTCCGGACTGTGAATTTGAGGTCTGTAGCTGATTTAGGCTTGAAATGGCGAAAGTCAAAGTTTTGGAGATTTTGATCGGTAGTGGACTTTTTGATATCGGGGTCGAATTCCGATTTCGGTAGTTGGAGTGGGTCCGTAATGTCAATTATGCCTTGTGTGCAAAATTTGAGGTCAATCGGACATGATTTGATAGGTTTCGGCATCGGTTGTAGAAATTTAAAGTTTTAAGTTCATTAAGTTTGAATTGGAGGGTGATTCGTATTTTTAGCGTTGTTTGATGTGATTTGAGGGCTCGACACTATTGATCTATTTCGCTTGTACTAAGTTTAACTGTTAAATGTGAAAGCATGTCTATATTTTGTACCATTATTTATACTGGATTGTATCTGTGGAGCTCGTCATTGCTTTCAACCTAGAGGTTAGTCTTGTTACTTATTGAGTTAGTTGTACTCATACTACACTTTGCACCTCGTGTGCAAATCCAGGTGCTCCCGGATACGACGGCTATTAGAATTCGGAGTTCTTTCCGTTGGAGACTATCAAGGTAGCTGCTTGAAGACCGCAAACTTGATTCCCTTCTTGTTTAGTTATTGTACTGTTCTATATTTCAGACAGTGATTTTTACCTGTCAGATTTTGTATTCATTTAGATGTTCATGTACTCAGTGACACCGAGTTTTGGGAGTGTTATATTTGAAATTGTGAGATTTCTTTCGCTGAATTTAATTATTATATTTTTAAATTTCAAAGATATGGTGGTTCATTGGGATTGTCGGCTTGCCTAGTATTGAGTTAGGCGCCATCACGACAGGTGAGATTTTAGGTCGTGACAAGTTGGTATTGTAAGAAATCTGTAAGCAGGTTATGTAGCATCTCTCGATGCTAAATATGAGGTACAGACTGTTGGGAGTATCTTTGGTCCCAATATTCTGGAGAGAAGAGGGAAGAGAGGAGAGAAAAAAGGAAAAAGGTATAACTAAATCTCTTGATTGAAGGTTCTAATAATAGATTGTGAGCCTTTTAAGGTGGAATGTATATAATTTATAAGTAATCCTTGTTTAGGGAGGGTAATATACAAAATAAGAATAATTTTAGTAAATAAATTTTAAATATTGTATAGGAACGAAAAAATCTCTTTTTCTTTGCCAAAGTAAGCCCAATAGCGGGAGGCTAAAAGCAAAGCCCGTGTAAGAAAAGAAAACTAATCCATATACGATAGACCAACTAAAAGAGTAAACGACCAAATTGAGAAAATGAATAAAGTTAATCAATCAGCCTAAATCATTTTCCAAATTTTGGTTACTTATGAAGGTCCATACTGCTTGTTATAGAAAGAAAAAAAAACTATGCTCTAAAATTACTCAAAATACCATAGAGAGAAGGGGTCACAAAATGAACCAGGCAATAATCTTAGAAGAATTTGAACATAATGCAGTTTTATTTTTTCCTTACATTTATCTTCTTCTCAACGTCAATAAATGGCTGATTGACAACAATAATTTTGCGGGTGCGTTTGGGACAGAAATGAAATAGTGACTTCAAAAGAGGTTATTTGTGCAAATGATGTCTATAGTGTTGGGTTAATCAAATATGGCCGAGCACAATTAATTCCTAACTAAAGGAATTTTTACCTTCCTATACACTATTTGAAACTTTATTACCCTCCATACTCAAGTTTCAATTTATTTATATATGCATATACAATTTACCAATTATATACACTTTAGGAATTAAATGTGTATCCCTTTATATCAGGAATTGAATAAGGAATCAATTATTTCTCATCCTTCTTCTCTCTATCCCTCCCTCCCTCCCTCTCTCTCTCTCTCTCTCTCTCTCTCTCTCTCTCTCTGTCTCTCAATCTCTCATTCTCTATTCTTTCCCCAATTTTTCTTCCTCTGATGTCCTCTATTTTTTATCCTTTCATGTTGTATATATTTTTAATGGATTTCAATTGTTTGACTATAGAACTTTAACTTAGCAATTTCCTTTCATGTTTCACAATTGGTGTTCAAATTAAAATTGGTAATCACTAAATTTTGAAGGTGTTTGACTCTCCACCATTGACAGCCATTAAAAAGCTTTGAAACTTTGAATTCGAATTTGGATTTTCAAAACCCATTATTTGTTTGGTTAGGTATTGTTACAAACAATTGAGAATATTGTTTGGAGTTTATATCTCAATTTTGAGGGTGTTTGATGAAGATTAGACTTGATTTTGGCTGAATTTCAAATTGAAACGCGAAGAAGAAGAAGAAGAAGAAGAAGAAGAAGAAGAAGAAGAAGAAGAAGAAGAACACATGACATACAATATACTTACGAAATTGTAGTAAAGTTGTAGTATAATTGTATGTAAATTGTATTCTGTTGTAGTTATATATTTTTGTTTTATTTGAATGTTGTATGAAAGTTGAAAAATAGTTGTATACTGTATGAATCGTTATATAAAATTTATATTTAAGTTATCAATATAATCTTTTTACATAAAGTTATTGCTATGTATCAAAATTGTATTAAGAGAGAAAATTTTGATTGGAATTTTAGAGAGGAAGAAACACACACCTCATACAAAATATATACAAATCAGATACAAAATATATAAAAAGACATATTGTATAACATTTGTATGAAAATTGTATTTAAGTTGTATGATGTTGTAGATGTATTTTAACTGGGTAAAAATAATGTATGAAAGTTGTAAATAAGTGTATACTATATAATTAGTTGTATAAATTTTATTTTTAGTATGTATGTTGTTGTAGATATATCAATTTGTATTAAATTTGTACGAATTTTATTTTTAAATTTGTATGTTGTTGTACCATCAAATTGTATAATATTAATTATAAGTATGATATATTCATTTTAGTGATGATTTAAATAGGTTTCGTTAATTTGTGAGAGATTAGTGTATTGAGTAAGTTAACCAATCAAGTGAAGCAGAATACTTTACTAGCCCCGCACGATAGTTATTAACCTCATAAAATCTTTGGACAAATTTTGATACATATCAACAACTTTATGTAAGAAGATAGTATTGATAACTTAAATACAAATTTTATACAACAATTCATACATTATACAACTATTTTTCAACTTTCATACAACATTCAAATAAACAAAAATATATAACTATAATATAATATAATTTACATACAATTATACTACAACTTTACTACAATTTCGTAAGTATATTGTATGCCATATCTTCTTCTTCTTCTTCTTCTTCTTCTTCTTCTTCTTCTTCTTCTTTCAATCTGAAATTCAACCAAAATCAAGTCTAATCTTCACCAAACACTCTCAAAATTGAGATATAAACTCCAAATAATATTCTCAATTATTTGCAACAACACTTAATCCAAACAAATAATGGTTTTAGAAAATCTAAATTCGAATTCATAGTTTCAAAGCTTTTTAATGGATGTCAATGGTAGAGAGTCAAACACCTGTATACTAAAAACTCTTTACTGCTCATCGTTGAGGAGGATTTTCATCCAACTTTGGACAGTAGTACAATGCTTTAACAGAGCCATTCAATGGAAAAGCCAATAACTTTTAAAGAGTTCAATACCAAATTTAATTTGTGACTGGTTCAGGCATTTTGTAGCCAAAGTTTATCGTTCCGAGGCTCATAACCTACTTGATGTTCAAGCCAATCTTGCCAAATCACTCAAGCTATTCCAACAACTCAGCACGATCTAGGATTATATACTTCGGGCCTATACTTTTCCGATGGCGGGAGCTGCTATTGCCACTATCAGATACTCAAACGTGGTTAACACCATTGTTCCCTTCAGTTATGCCTTTTTCCAAGTAAAGAATCCCCTAATCTAAGCACTAATAATGGATTGGGAGCCTTTTAAGGTGGAATGTATATAATTTATAAGTAATCCTTATTTAGGGCGGGTAATATACAAAATTAGGACAATTTTAGTAAAAACATTTTAAATATTGTATATGAAGGAAAAATTCCTAAATGATTTGGGCCTTTTATCTATGTTCATGATTGGACCATCCTTAATCATTGGTAAACATTGGGCCCTTTATCCAACGCAAAACTATAACTTAGAGAGTGAAATTGCTTACTTTTTTGCTATGATTCTTAAAAGGGAAAAGGCCCAAAAATGACTTTGTGGTATTCGAAATGGATCAATTATAATCCCCGTTTAAATTTGAATTCAAAAAGGACCCTGCCGTTATAAAATAGGTCTAATAATGCCCTTGTGTTATTCAAAATGGATCAATAATGCCCTGGAATTTTGTTTTTTAAAATGCTTTTAAAAACTGAAAAATATATATTCTGTAAAAACTAGAAAAAGAAAGGAATTTGCAAAATATATATTTTAAGGTCTTTTCAGTTTGTTTTAAGTATTTGTTTTGTAAAAACTGAAAAAAAAATATTTTTTTAAAAAAATAGAAAAACAAAACTCTCCTAATGCAGTGGACTACATATGCATTAGTTTTAAAAAAATAAATATATTTTGCAAATTTGTTTTTTCAATTTGACGGTTCAATATTTTTTCTGTTTATTTTTATAAAATAAAAAATCTATCACAATTATCGGTACAGTTATAGATTTATATAAAAACATACGGTTTTATTAAAAAACCTAAAAATCGGTTCGGCACGGTATGATTATGTCGGTTTAGTCGGTTTTTAAATATTCATTTACAGTTATATGTCGGTGTAAATGAATATTTAAAACTGTAAATGAATATTTAAAAACCGACTAAACCGACATAATCGTACCGTGCCGAACCGATTTTTAGTTTTTTTTTAATAAAACTGTATATTTTTATATAAATCTATAACTATACCGATAATTATGGTAGATTTTTTATTTTATAAAAATAAACCGAAAAAATATTGAACCGTCAAATTGAAAAAAAAAATTTGCAAAATATTTTTATTTTTTTAAAACTAATGCATATGTAGTCCACTGCTTTAGGAGAGTTTTTTGTTTCCAGTTTTTAAATTCTTTTTCCAGTTTTTATAAAACAAATACTTTTAAAAAACTGAAAAGACTTAAAGATATATATTTTACAAATTCCTTTCTTTTTCTAGTTTTTACAGAATATATATTTTTCAGTTTTTAAAAGCATTTTTTAAAAAAAGATTTTAGGGCATTATTGATCCATTGTGAATAACACAAGGGCATTATTAGATCCATTTTATAACGGCAGGGTCATTTTTGGATTCAAATTTAAACGGGGGTTATAATTGATCCATTTCGAATACCACAAGATCATTTTTGGGCCTTGTCCCTGCTTAAAATTATTGAATGTGCAGCGTAAACTAATGCATTTAATTTTGTTTAGAACGTATGACTTAAATTTGTAAATAAAGAAATAAAAAGAGCTTTTGACAAAGATAGCCGCTCGGCAAAACTATAAACAACCGTTAGCCCACAATTTCACATTACAACTTGTAGCCAAAAACAAATAAATTATGTTAACCATTGTGCCGCCCTGAGCCTCAGCTTTCTTATATAGAATGATAATTTACTGTTAGGATAATTTCAGAGATTGACATCCCTTATACTAGTTTTTATTATTACGTTTACTTTATTTATTTTAATTCTTTTGTGTAATAATTCTTTTAACTTATTTTTTAGTAATGTAGATAAATAGGAGTATAAGATAAATGTGCCCTTTTCTATATTAAACTCTTGCAATTGATAAACTCTATCAAACTAACGTATTTAACAAATTCTTTAAGGATAACAATCACAGTAACAGTCCAATCTATAATAGTCAATATCTTCCACCCACCTACGACCACCCCGCCACCAAGAAAAGAGGAAAAAACAAAACCCAACAAACAAAAACATAAATTTATGGAACATAATCTGAACTCTTGAATCTTTTTCCAGACAAGGGAGACTATTTATACGTATAATTATACAAATAGACTGTCATTAAATAATTTATATATAATAGACTGTTACTATACAAAATATATACAAAATATACCGTCACTATACAGAAATTATACAAAATAGACTGTCACTATATAATTTCTATACAATAGACTGTCACTATACAAAATATATACAAAATAGACTGTCATTATACAAAAATATACTAAATAGACTGTCACTATACAAAATATATATAAAATAGACTGTCACTATACAAAACAATACTAAATAGACTGTCACTATAAAGTTTATATACAATAGACTGTCACTATACAAAATATACTGTCACTATACAAAAAATATACTAAATAGACTATCACTATAAAAAATATATACAAAATAGATTGTCACTATACAAAAAATATACAAAATAGACTGTCACTAT
Source organism: Nicotiana otophora (assembly GCA_000715115.1). Classification (NCBI taxonomy): domain Eukaryota; kingdom Viridiplantae; phylum Streptophyta; class Magnoliopsida; order Solanales; family Solanaceae; genus Nicotiana; species Nicotiana otophora. Next base: position 54,960 of record AWOL01S0008953.1, read on the forward strand.
ACAAAAAATATACAAAATAGACTGTCACTGTATAAAAAATATACAAAATAGACATTTCATACTATTAGATATCATATGTTTGGGCCGGAGGAATATTTCGTGTTAATGGAGGAAAACATGAGGTATTAAAATTTTGAGGGGCTATAGAGGATCATTTTCTCAAATAAAAACTACATTGAGTTGATACCCTGTCCAAAATCAACCCAAATATTTAAACCATTTAATCATTATCCACGAACTTTATTAAATATATAATTCTTATAAATAGTTTTTTCTTATAAATTATTTACAAGAACGCATAATACTTTGTGTATCAGGCTGTTTTTTTTAGTTTTTTCTTGTAAACAACATATAATTATGAATATGAATTGTAAGATTTTCATAATTTGAAAGATTTAAGAAACGTTCGATCGAAATGATACTAAAGGAAAAATAGTTCGGGTTCCTCAAATAGTCGCATTGTCAAATAAAATGAGACAGATTAAGCATGTCTTTTGGAACGCTTCTAGCTAGGCTCAATGCGGGATTTCTGTTGGAACAGATCTTTTGGGATGCTTTTGGACCTAGCGAAAACGGCTCTAAACCTTCACGCAAGCAAGCACGAGAGAAGTGGAGCACAAAGATACCGCTTTCCCTGACCGACTAAAATATACCAGTCGCGAACAGTGGCAGAGTCACATTGAACCAAGGGGCGTCGGAAAATTACACTATATCATTAGATATATATTTTTATTTTATGTAGATTTACTGTACGTTGACTTCCCTTAACTTTTCGATGTATCTAATTATTTATATTTTGACACCTCTTGGTGAAAATTCTGAATCCGCAGCTGATCGTGAACTTCTCTTCTCGTGGTGCATGCTCTCCTTTTGTACGGTTCATACACAAGAAACTTCATGTCTAATATTTTATTTTACTTTTTATATTTTTCAACTTCACAATTCGGGAAACAGAAGGATAACACATTTTTGAAGTAATCCAAGTTTTGACGTCAGTTATATTAATGACTTCTAATAACGCATTTTAGAAGTATTTCTTATAGTATATTTGTCAAATCTGAATTAGGATTTTCGAGATAGTCCACTGAAGGAAACGTGTAACATCACACAGTTGAAACTTAAAAATGGCAGGTAGTTATTAACTCATGAATTTTCTTTGTGGACATATAACAGAGAAGAGAAGGTTCACGTTGACATTTCTCTTAGTTTGCCTTTTATACTTAGATTATTTACGTTTGGAACTAGATTATAATATGAACCTCTATGAATTTTTAAAAGGAGAGAATTTAAAAGATAGTTCATGAAGAGAAGATATTGTTGACAATAATATATGCCATAGTTTTAATTTTTTAAAGGTTTGGGAATATTTTTCATTTTAAATTTGTGATTTATCCGTTATAGACCTCGCTATAACAACCATTTTTTATAATAACACTTCACTATAACGGTCAAGTTATTCTTTAGAACTCAGTTTTCAAGTTATGTTATAATAAATATTCTATATAACAATACTTCACTATAGGAGCCAAAAAATATCGAAACAGACGAAGTTGTTATAAAAAAGTTTGACCGTATATTTCAAGACGAATAATTGGAGTTTGAAAGAAGGTATAGTATAGAACGAATAAACTTAAAAATTTACAAGATTATGAGGTAATTATTGATTTCTTTGCTATTTTTAATTGTAGACATATGATCAATCACATGAAATTTGTTTGACTTCTTTGATTTGCTTGCATTCTCTCATTTTGCTTGTTTTTAGTTTAATTATACATATTTCATGTTTCTTGTAACTTTCCTTAGTTCTGTCATTCTAAAGGTTATGGATTATTCAAATATAAACTACCAGTTGTCAGATATGTTCATATATTTGGTCAATTTACGAGGTCGTCATATCCACTCGCATGCACAGGTATTTTGACTAATCAAAAATTCAAAATGCCTATATTTTTTAATAGTTAAAATTGAGGATAGCGTTAGTACCTAGGTCTAGGGGCGAATGTGGTGTTTAATATTAGGAGTTAATCTAAAACTGATAATTTTAACTAGAATTCTATTTTATGTGTCAAACATTTACTAAATAAATACACATAGAGAATACACAACAATTTCGAACCTAATAAGTCAAATCCATTGTAACAGAATTTCAAATTCGAATCCACAAAATTCAAATCATAAATTAGACTCTTACGATAGTAACTCCGAGATTTTTCCTTGGGTTCTAAAAAGTAGATATAGAACGTGTGTACGCATAATTGATCAAGTAGTAATGGATATTTATCATCATTGTATTATTCATATATTTCCTCGTCAGAAGATACAAATAAAAGAGGTCTTGTGACATTTACTTATTATTCATTTAAATCATTTCCCTCAAACTTTTTTCATATTACAAATACATGCATTGTCACAAGAACCTCACAAGTAATAAAAAATATTACGTATAGAAGATAATGCTCAACGAACCATCATTCTTAATTATTAATATATTACATGCATGCAGAGCCAGATCCATGCACGTATGATAATTAATAGTAATAGTACCTCTTGCAGGTGCAGTAAAATTTAATTAAATTCAATGGTCTACGTTATCATAAAAATAAAATACAATCTATAAGTTTATTCAGGTACTCAGTCAATTATGTAAAGTCAACCCCTTATTCAAATTCATAGGTGAACTAATTTTTAATAATCATGACTTATTCAAATCATAGTAATAAACTTAATCGAACCATGACATCGTCTGGCTCGGTCTTTGCTCAATCGGCTGGGAGTATTAGTACACATGCGATGTGCAAACACAAATATCAAATTATGATTTGAGTTATTTGGATTATATATAATTTACTTTAAAATTTAAACCCTCCAGATATAAAATACATATAATCATTAGATATTAATTAAGAAGCAGGACGTGAAACTATTTCTCATATCTCGTACTGGATAACATATGTTTTTTTATATTTGTAACATCCTTGATCTTAGTACTTGCATTTATTCTGTGGTCGATATTAAAGAGTACTAAACATATCACGTTGTAATTTTTCTTGTTTGAACATATTATTTTAACAAAATTCTTACTACCACTTTATATTTTACTTCAAAGTCGAATAACTCTTATCCTTCTACATTTTCACCATAAAAAAAATCTCTCTTTAATCTTTGCTTATAGTTATTGCATTATTCATTACCTAACATTATTAAATTGTCATGTGATCTTTCATTAGCTTACCAGTTGACTTAATATTTTGCTTATTATCCTTTTGATAATCATATATAAATATAAAAAAATTATTCCTAAAAATTAATGTATTTTTATACTTTTATCCTCTTGCTTAGAACTCTTTCGTCATTTAAATCTATAAATAATATTTTGAGTAATATTTAATTATGTAATATACTTATCCTTAAATTAATTCAAAGTATAAATATTCTCACACTCCTTTTATTTTCCTCTTTATATATTTTTACCCCTATTATGAAAATTCAATTAGTTTTTTATATTAGTATTTTACCAATAATCAAAATATGTAATATCACATTTATTTTAAGTCATAACTTTGAATTAGTCAAAAGTATTGAATACATAAGTTTTTTTAATTAGAAAATTTTAAATCTATTATATTTTCTTATAATTATTTTATATCACATGCAATTAAAATTTCTTTCTCTTTTAATTTCGGGATAAAAGTTTAACTTTTATTTTCGTTACTAAATTATCCACATGAGATATTTATTTTGTATTATTAATATTTTAATTTGTTATCCTATTATTATTTTTTCTTATCTAGTAAAACCTTAATTTTGCGGTCCTATCCATAGTTTGAGAATTTTTGCCATAATTTTAATCTAATCTCAAGTTCAAATCATCTTTCACTTCTATTTCTAATTTTAAATTTTTTTAAATTTTTAATTATTGCTATTACATTACATAATATATAGTATTTAATATGGCCTTCATTAACTTTCCTCATTATTTAGTATCATTATCCATTTGTGTCCTTTAATATAATATAGATCAATGTGTGATTTTTAATCTCGATATAAATATTAATTTTATTTTAAAATAATACTCGAAAATATTAATTTTTTAAATTTACTAATAATATTTTTAAGTATTATATAGTAAACTTTCTAATATTTGTATTTAGTTATTTAATATTAATTAATTAACAACTAAGTTAGATGTGACTTTTTCTGGTTATGCCATATGGCTGAATTAGTTATTAGGTTTTAGTTAATAGTTAATTAGTTAATACGTTATATGTGGCTAATTTTAAGGCTGACACTTGTCTTAAGGAGAAGATTTTTTTGTCTCCTTTAATTAGTATAAAGATAGATATAAATATAGATATTATCCAATATTTAGTATTATTGCATTATTAATAGAAACTTTTATTAGCATATTACTTTATTTAAATATTTGTAAGCTACTTTCTTTTTATAATATAATAGAAGATATATATTTTTATATTTTATATTTTATTCTATTAATCTCAATAATATTTTCGGAATAAATAAGCTTTTTATTTTAAAAAAACATTATTTAAGAAAACAAAGAAATTTTAAATTGGCAGTTGTTTATTTTTTTTATTTTAATTATTTTAAAATAATTTTAAAACTCCAACTTGAAACTACTATCCAATTTGAATGGACAGGTTTATTAAAATTTTCATTTTTATATTATAAAATATTTTATTTATTATTTTATAGATATTTAAATTAAAAACTAATCACCAATAACTAATTATTAACTACTTATGCCACGTGACTTTTTTCTAGACTGCCACTTGGCTTAAGGAGAGGGTTTTTTTCTCTCCTTTTAATAATATGAGTACACCACAGTCCGTACCCAGTAAGTATCAAGATTAACCTTAGTGGAGTAGTGACGAGGTACAGTTAAGACACTCACTAATCAAATAACTTGTGCAATATAGCAGTATATAATAGTACTGAAAAATAACTAGCAGTGATAGCAACAAAAATCAACCACTGATATAAACAGCAAGGCAACAAGACCACCATAATTATTGCTCAAACGAATAAGGAACACAAGTACAACCAATTAATCAAGTTCTTCAAATATATATCTCACATATAATATTTTCGAATAAATATCTTATGAATATACTTCTTTCAAATAAATATCTTTCGAATATAAATTCATTCAAATAAAAGTCACTCTCTGATACCTCATTTCATAATCATAAAATATGGGTCTCAACCCACTTTCATATTTTCGTAAGACGGGTTTCAGCTCACTTCCATGTTTCCACGTGTGATGACCCAAAATGTCATCTTTAAATTTAATAATTAATATTATATTCTAAGACCTCGAAAAGTACTATTTATCATTTTTCGACTTGCGTGCACAGTCCGTAAAATTTTCCGGAAAGTTTTCAGGTAAAAAATGAATTAAAATGTGAATTAGAGCTTTAAAACTCAACTGAGTTGACTTTGGTCAATATTTTGAGCAAACGGACTCGGATAAGTATTTTGACAATTTTGGTAGGTCTGTATCATGATTTGGGACTTAGGCGTATGCCCGGAATCAAATTCCGAGGTCCTTAGCCAGAGATATAGAATTTTGATGAAATATTTAAAAGTTTAAGTTCAAATAGTGACCGGATGTCAAATTATGTGCAAACGACCTGGAATAGAATTTTGATGAGTCCAACAGCTCCGTATGGTAATTTTGGACTTAGGAGCGTGATCGAAATTTTATTTGGAAGTCCATAGTGGAATTAGGCTTGAAATGCCGAAAGTTGAATTTTTGGGAAGTTTGACCGAGGGGTTGACTTTTTGAAATCGGGGTCGAAATCCAATTCTGAAAATTTTCATAGCTCAGTTATGTTATTTATGACTTGTGTGCAAAAATTGAAGTCATTCCGAATTGATTTGATGTGTTTCGACACAAGATATAGAATTTGAAAGTTCAAAGTTCATTGATTTTGATTTGAGGTGCGATTTGTCGTTTTGATGTTGTTTGATGTAGTTTGAAGCCTCGGCTAAGTTTATATGGTATTTTGGGACATGTTGGAATAATTGGTTAAGGTCCCGAGGGTCTCGGGTGGATTTCGGAAGGTAAACGGAATGGACTTTTAGTGACGGATTGGCAGAAACTGAAGGACCAAAAATGGTCATTTCATTCATTTCGTTTTAGATTTTTGGAGCACGGTTCTTGGGCGATTTTTAGGCAATTTTCACAAAAAAATATTGGGGGTAAGTTTTCCTTATCCTATATTGATTATATTTCATGATTCCATACTCATTTACATCATGAATTCGTGACTTTATGGAAGAAAAATCAAGATTTTTGCAAAATCTTCCAAAAACGAAAATTTAAGATTTGGAGGTCGAGTTGTTATCGAATTTTGGTAAAATTGGTATGGGTGGACTCGTAATTGAATGGGTTATCGGATTTTATAAGTTTCGCCGGATTCCGAGATGTGGGCCC
>AWOL01S0008953.1:63487-96033 GCA_000715115.1 Nicotiana otophora
TCGTATGCACGAGGTGACGAGTGTGTACACGGGCTAATTGTGAAAGATTATATTTTTAAATTGTGTAGATCNTCGAGGTGGGGTGTTACTCGTATTATTCAGCGGCTCAGACTATCATCTCCTGCTACCCGATTACTATCTATAAGTTATTTACCTAAAGTGCATTAGTTGATTCTAAATTGTGCCCTATGCGTGCACTACCCGTCCCATGCCTATAGTCCAGGAGGTATTTGGACCTCTATATCAGAGTGGTTCTAGACTTTAACTTAGGTTACTCAAAAAGAGAAAAGACTAGACGACATACAAACAATTTGAACCTTCACGTATAAGCAATTAAGGGCTCAAGTTAGCCTCCGCACTTAAACAACTAACGCACGCAAACTGATTCATATTTACAGTTGCAGATTTTAATAAGTTTGCAGAATCCTATAGGCAGGATCTCTATGTGATTCCGGATTTCATAAGCAAGCAGTTTTACAAGCCTTTTCCTTTTAATACAATTTTGTACAGCCTACACAGTTGCCTACTGAATACAAGCATAAGATATTAAATCTATAGTCATGATGCCTAAGTGATTATCGTAGCAACTTAAAATGGCAATCACAAGAATATGTTCAGAACTGCTTAATCGAGTCCTATAGGCATGGTATCTAATAGTGATGATTATCACAGTGTTGAAGAAATGAGCAAGGCAATAATTAAGACTGATTCAGACCCGATAGACATGATTTTTATAATTAAAACTAATTTTTAGATTCTATAGGCATGGCATCTAAATCCGTAGATTAAGCCACATGTAAACAGAGTCCTATGCACACATTGAGACACTCATCATTCAATATTCTATAGGCATGGTTTCTAGCAAGCAAAAGTAGAACACATTTGAACCAAATGAAGAACCTATACGCAAGATTGCTAACACATAATAATAGAACATGTTTGAGCATAATAGGATACCTATAGGCAAGATTTCTATAATAATTGAAAAGTGACACATTTTGAGCAAAATAGAATACCTAAAGGCATGATTTCTAACACACGGAAATTGAACATGTTTGAGCATAATAGGATACCTATAGGCAAGATTTCTATAATAATTGAAAAGTGACACATTTTGAGCAAAATAGAATACCTAAAGGCATGATTTCTAACACACGGAAATTGAACATGTTTGAGCATAATAACACATTTTAGCTAAGTAACGAACTTATAGGCAGGATTTCTACCCATTTTAATGCAAGTGTAAGATAAAACCCCTTTCCCACTTTTACAAATACCCCAAAATGTTATTACAAGAATTATTACAGACCCAGAATGAATAGAATAAATTACAAAGTAGGATAGCTATAGGGAGCCTACAGCAGGCCCAAAGATACACCTGGCCAGGCTGGGCCTTCATTCTCATAGTTCATAACAGCCCAAAATTACATCTTCATGGACATAAGGCAGCCAAGAATTGAGTGATGCACCCAGTGGGCACAAAACAGAATTGAGCATATAGAATCAAGGCCCTAGTGTGTCAGAGTTCCCAAGGGCTTCAAGAACCCAGGGCAATGCTCACACTAGGGAGGTTAACAGAGACAGTTCAGAGGAAAGATTAGTGACCAAATCCTAGTGTGTCAGAGTTCACAAGGGTCTCAAATGAACCCTGAGTAGTGTTCAAACTAGGGAGGTCAGTGGAAAGAGCCTTGATAGCCTTGGCTTTTAGCCGGCTAGGAATAAGGAGTTGAGAGTAACATAAACGATAATGTGGGAGAGTGGACAATAGCAGTGGGACAGAACTGAAGGGTACAAAAATAGTCAAGTTGGACACATAAAGTAAATAATCAAACATGCTTTAGGTTTTAAGAACACTTTTAGCAAGATTTAGAAGAACAAGTTCAACACCTAGTGCATAAGTAGTTACACATTAACAAACAGATTTGCAGGATTGGAGTACACATACTCATAACAGGGAAAAGGTCCAAATTATGTTAAGTACAGATGCTAGTGTCACACGATAGCCATGTTAACCTCACATCAGGTAGTAGAACAACATTTAGACAGAGTAGGGAAGCACAAATTATGACAACATACTGGTGGATCAAGTGAGCAAAAACATGCTAAAGGGTATATTAACTGAGAACTAGTCATGATTGATAGAACAGGATCTTGACACAGAATTAAAACATACTACCTATGCAGGATTGCCATTATAGAGATTCAGAACAGAAAGGGAAGATAAACTCATGGCATATAGTAAGTGTAAGCATTCAAATCTGACCTAATAGACCAGTTAATCTAAAGGAAGTTCAAATTATGCATATGGAGCATATTCGAATAACAGAATGGACAACCTTAAGCAGGAGTAAACACCAAAGAGATGTCAAGCAGTAACACATTGGCTAAACGAAATTAAGAGAATCTTGATTACTCGAATTAGGCTTAGGCATGTTTCAGATTACCAATATAATGAAGTGAAGATTAGAGAGACCAAAAATTAAAGTAAAGCAATCCGGATTGCATAAAGGAATAGCCCAGAAAACACATTAAACTACAATCTTCAGAAGCGAAAACATATGCAAATGACAGGTAAATAGGAATGAAGTGACAAAAGTTCAACAACTCACCAGTTAAGCGAAAACCAAGAAAGAACAAAGTCCACAGTAGTAAGAACCCAGAATTTATGAAATTGGCTTTCAGCCGGCCAGGAACCAGAATATAGAACAAGAGTATTTAGAGAACAAAGAGCGATAAATTCAATTTTTTTAGTAAACATTAACGATTCCAGTCTGTCTCAAAGGAGAATGAGGAGGGGTTTATATAGTAGTATAAATTAACATCCAAACAAGGAAAATCATCAATCAAACCCGAGAAAGGAAAAAAATCAAAATCAGTAAGGAAAAGAGAAAATTTCAAAACCCTAATTTTAGGTAAAGTACACAAATCGACAAAAATCTAAAATAAATAAAAGGTAAAAATCATTTGTTGCATAAAATAAGATGAACATAGACAGAAATACCTTTTAAACTCAAAGAACGAACCAGACTTGGTTCGATTTAAAAGAATCTGAAACCCTAATTTTAGAGTGAGTAGGAATCACAGAAATACATAGAGATTCATACTAAAAAAGAAGAATGAACATAGACAGAAAAGGTCAAGAAACTGAACCAGCTTTGGTTCGAAGTTGATGAGATCCGCTTGCCATGCTTAGGCAAGAGGTATATAGAAGGTTCCAGTGCCAGGGGGAAGTAGAATATGGAAAGAAACAGCAACGTAATCCCATGTCTGGTGGGATTATGAGCGAAAATTAGGGGAAAGACGGCTACGGTTTGAGAGATAAAAGATGAGAGGATTCAAGGGCGGCGGACGGTGAGGAATGTTTTAGGGTTAGGGAGTTTGGGTATAATTAAAAAGCGAGGGTGTAATGTGGGCCGTTGATCTCAGAGATCAACGACCACAATTTAAAAGGGTTTTAGGTCGGGTGGTTAAACGGGTCACGACCGGGTATGGGGCTGGGTTAATTGGTCTTGAGCCAGGGGTAATTGGGCTATGTTTGGGTAGTTAGGTCCGAAATTTGAAGGAATTTAGGGTTAGATTTTAAATACCCAATTTTAACAAATAAATAATTTATAAACAAATAATAAATAAATAATAAAAATATTATTTGTGCATGAAAATGATTAAAAAGAATTATTTAATATTATAAAAATATAAAAAGTTATTTTCTGCATAAATAATATAATTATACATGCATATGGACTATTATTGTAAAATATGTAATTTAGCCCTGAAAAATACAAATATAATTATAAGAAATGCCCTGAAAATATTCAAAACCTCATATTGGTATAAATCATAAGTTTAGATGATTAAATCATCATAAAAATAATTTGTAGGGTAATTATTAGATATTTATATAATAAAAAATACAGAAAGCAATTGATTTAAAGCCTTTAAAAATTATGAAAGAAAACAATAATTATGAAAAATGCTTGTATATGATTATAAACTAAATGATGATGCATACGTACTATTTTGAAAGTAAGTATATATATATATATATATATATATATACTCTTCCGGGAAAAATTGGGTATCAACAGCTACCCCTATTTACCCGGAAAAGACGAAAGAGTTGTCGGGTAAAGAAATGATGACCGATTTTGACCGAATAGGGTGATTTTGAAAAGTATAGGTTGAACCCTGATTTCTGAGCTGCCTACATATCCATTCTTTTACAGGAATCGAATAAACCGATGGAGTTATTGTAAGAACAGACAAGATATTCTAGATAGGACGCTATCGGGATTATAAACGGATGTATCTGGGAATGGTTATGGATATTTGAATGGTTATCAGATGGAAATGGGTAACCGACGGTGGTTGGTTACGTTTGAAATAATTGCTGGACATGAAGGTTGAATGGAACTCAGAGCGAAGATTGCTCCAGTTAAGAGAACGGTTATTTCTTGGATCACCTGCAAACTCAAAATACGATGCATACAAATACATATAGATTATTGCATAAATTTAAGCATGACGCAAATTCCCTTTGGACTATGGAGATCGTCTTTGGACGGTGAGGATGATGTCCTTAGACTGTGATGTCTCGGGCCATGAATTGTGAGATAGGGGATTCGCAGGCCATGAAACGATGTTCTCGGGCTGTGAAGATGGTGCCTCCGAACTATGATGCCTTTGAATAATGATGTGCGATATTGAGAGATCCTCAGGCCATGGCATGGTGTCTTCCGGCTATGAGGATGATGCCTTCGGACTATAACGCCTTCAGAAAATTTGGCTATGCTTCAACCCATGAGATGCAAAGACATGATACTTGAGACGGAAAAAGACAAAGCTTAGTCTTGTGTAGAACCGAGGGCAGAGCTTAGCCCCGAGAGAAGAGAATAATGCAAGGTTTTGAACAACACAACATTTGTGGTTATGCAAGGAGAGACAATGCTTAGTCTTGTGCAATATTGGAGACAATGCTTAGTCTTGTGCAAGGTTGGAGACAATGCTTAGTCTCATGCAGGATTGGAGACAATGCTTAGTCTCGTGCATTGGGAAGGCAGAGCTTAGCCTTATGCAATCAAAGAGGCAGGGCTTAGCTTCATGCAAGATGGGATACAATGCTTAATATCGTGCAAGCTTGGAGAAAATGCTTAGTCTCGTGCATTGGGAAGGAAGAACTTAGCTTTATGCAATTGAGGAGGCGTGGCTTATCCTCATGCAAAATGGAGACAATGCTTAGTCTCGTGCAATAGGAAAGGCAGAGCTTAGCCTTATAAAATTAAGTAGGCAAGGCTTAGCCTCATGCAATATGGGAGACAATGCTTAGTCTGCAATAGGAAAGGCATAGCTTAACCTTGTGCAATTGAGGAGGCAGGGCTTAGCCTCATGTAAAATGGAGACAATGCTTAGTCTCGTGCAAGAGGAAAGGCAAAGCTTAGCCTTATGCAATTAAGGAGGCATGGCTTAGCCTCATGCAAGATGGGAGACAATGCTTAGTCTCGTGCAAGAGGAAAGGCAAAGCTTAGCCTTATGCAATTAAGGAGGCATGGCTTAGCCTCATGTAAGATGGGAGACAATGATTAGTCTCATGCAATAGTAAAGGCAAAGCTTAGCCTTGTGCAATTAAGGAGGCATGGCTTAGCCTCATGCAAGATGGGAGACAATGCTTAGTCTCATGCAATAGGAAAGGAAAAGCTTATCCTTGTGCAATTAAGGAGGCAGAGCTTAGCCTCATGCAAAATGGAGACAATACTTAGTCTCATGCAATAGGAAATGCAGAGCTTAGCCTTGTGCAATTGAGGAGGCAGGGCTCAGCCTCATGCAAGATGGGAGACAATGCTTAGTCTCATGCGATAAGAAAGGCAAAGCTTAGCCTTGTGCAATTAAGGAGGCAGAGCTTAGCCTCATGCAAAATGGAGACAATGCTTAGTCTCATGCGATAAGAAAGGCAAAGCTTAGCCTTGTGCAATTAAGGAGGCAGAGCTTAGCCTCATGCAAAATGGAGACAATGCTTAGTCTCATGCGATAAGAAAGGCAAAGCTTAGCCTTGTGCAATTAAGGAGGCAGAGCTTAGCCTCATGCAAAATGGAGACAATGCTTAGTCTCATGCGATAAGAAAGGCAAAGCTTAGCCTTGTGCAATTAAGGAGGCAGAGCTTAGCCTCATGCAAAATGGAGACAATGCTTAGTCTCATGCGATAAGAAAGGCAAAGCTTAGCCTTGTGCAATTAAGGAGGCAGAGCTTAGCCTCATGCAAAATGGAGACAATGCTTAGTCTCATGCAATGAATAGATAATAAGTGATAGCAGAGTATTTCTTAGCTGGAGCTATGTTTGCGTTCTGTAGCTTTGTTGTTATGAAGATAGTGATTCTATCCTTGTTCCTGTATCCAAAGAAAAATTGTAAGTTTTACGGGGAGGTTGGTTTGTGCCTCCGCCTGCTTGCTTTGCTTTACTTTGCATTGAAATCCTTCTTGCCATAGAATTTTGAAAGTCCTCCTCAAAATTCTGCCCCAGTTATTCAGACAATTTTTTGGATATTTCGCACACAGTGCCGTTGGCTGAGCTTGCCACGAAACTTTGAGGGTCCTCCTCAAAATTCTGCCCCAGTTTCTGATTGTGGGAAAAATGAGAATTTTATTGAATTGTGACAGAACCCACAGGGCTGCCTACGTATCCCCTCTTAAACAGGAATCAGGTCAAGCGTAGTTCAATTATATCAGATGAAGAAATGCGAACATTCTAAACATAATATCTTTTGACTGCGTCTGAATTGATAGGCTTTGGCCAAACCTCTCCATCCATTTCTGCGAGTATGGGTGTTCCTCCTGTTAGTACTCGATGAACCATGTAGGGCCCTTGCCAATTGGGCGAAAATTTCCCTTTGGCTTCATCTTGAGATTTTGAATATAGAAAATGCCTGATGCGTTTTCTGTGTTAAACCTGAACAGATCCATGAAATCCGATGCTATGCTTACCCAATTAACCCATTTCTTTGGGTTCTGGCTGATGTACCAAGACAGGGTATCTCTAGTGAGGCTTCTCATGAACAACTTCATGTAGATTCTTTCATCCCTGTCAACTCCTACAAGCTTGTCACAATACGTTCTCAAGTGAACCTTCGGATCACCAGTTCCATCGAACATTTCGAACTAGAGGTTTATAACCCTATGGAAGTTCTACGTCCGATTGAATACACAAATCCTCATAATTCAAACCCTCAACGCCTTTACCTTCTTCGATATTTTGAACCATGTCGGTAAGTTTCTTGAGTTCCACTTCCATGTTCTTGATGAGCAGGTCCTTCTCGGCGAATTCGGGTATGTATAGGATCTGTTGTGAGGTGTGGGGTAAGGTTTCCACATACATGGGTTTGCTTTGGTGGACTCCGGGAATCTGGGCGTAATGGTGGTCATTGGTTGAGTTTTACAGGTCTGGAGTAGGCTGTGGTGTATTTTGAGGAGTCTGGTATGTGGTAGTTTGTGGGTACTGGGTAGGATGATGATAATGTTGTGGAGGAGTTGGTGCTGGTGGAGGATTAGGATTTTGGAGAGGCGTGGCGTATTAATGAGGTGCAAGAGGATTTTGCGGGTGCTAGTTTTGTGTGTTTTAAGGAGGTGTTGAGTTTTGGGAGTTTTGTTGGTTAATGTCGAGAACATTTAAGGTAAGGGAAAAGTTTTCCAGGTTACGGACCTACTCAAGTTCCCCTTGTAACTCTAGTATCTTTTGCTCTAATCGCAAAACCAAGTCGTTCTGTGCCGGAGTACCCTGACCATCCGAAGTTTCAACATTCTTTGCATGTGTAGCGTTGTCTTTCCTGATACCGCTCAGATCATCCATCCTAGCCTTTCCTTTGTTCTTAGAATCGCTTGGAGGAGGAGGAGGTAAAGGGCCTCTAGATCTCATATGATATGCCGATGATGCCAGTATGCACAAACCAACCTTAGGGTATGGGAATAAACAAATAAAAGAATAAAAACAAAAGATAAACAACTCAGTAAAGAGTATTAAAAGGATATTTACAATATTTAAACAAGTATTGTGGAATTAACGTCCTAATTTGTGGACCTCATGGTGCTCGAGGTAGGCCTAGCAACATATAGCTTTGGAGAAAAATCAATGTCGATAACTACATCATTTCATTAATATGATAAATAGACAAAATCTCTACTAAAACGACAATAATTATAAAGAGCCACTAGTGGCATTTTCCTTACTACAATCAAATTCTAAAACAAATCTGGAAAACATCACCCCTAATCTACTTGGTTCCAGAGGGACCTTCTCCAAGCTTGTCTTTCTTAGCCCCGTCAATCAGATTCCCCAGGTCGCGCATGTCCAATAGCAGATACACCCTTTCTAGATGTCCTCCTCCATTGCCCTCTGCGGTCTGAAAATCCGAGACCCTTTTCCTCATCTTTCCCTCAAGTTCCATCAAACCCTGCTCCAAATACTCCAACCTTTCTGTTGATTTAGTAGCGATTCCCCTCCTTTCATTGATTGCTTCCATGTCCACTTTATGTTGTTCCAAATGCCTGGCCTCAGATTCAAAGACCCTTTTGTGCAACCTCCTATATTTGACTTGCGCTTCAGCATCGTCGTCTATGACCCTATTCCTCAAATCAACCCCTGACTTGACCTTTCCTGCTATGTCATCAACCAACCATGATGGGTAGAAGTAAAAATGGCCGACATAATATTGCTGGCTCGATGGTATCTTTCTCCACAATAATCTTTTGATGCCACATGTGCTGTGCCTCGAACTTGCATGGAATGACATTCCCTTGGAAATCTACTTTGTAATGAACCATTTTGGAAACTCGTGGTATAACATGTTCTCTCCCAGCTTGCCTCATGACTCTGATAGGAGCATAAAGATAGATACCCCTTAATCCGATTAGCACTAGATGAGGAATATCTCTTGACCTGATAATGAATTCGCTAGTAGGGAACCACTCGAACATCCAATGGACCTTGTTGTCAGTCAAATTGCTAAAGAAGTGTACCCAGCCCACAAGGTTTCCTGGTTGTGAAAACCTATCCGGGATAAAATCCATTCTTTTCGGATGGTGAAAAGCTATGTGGTCATTCCATGGTCGCCGCGGAAATTCTTGACAATATTGTCTCCTTTAAAGATGTTCCAACAACCATATTTGCAGTAACAGGTTGCAATCTTCTCGGTATATCTCCTCTACGATCATTGGGACAATAATGTAAGTCTTTCCCTCAATTCCTTCCATTAGGGTCTTAGTAACCATAGCTAAGCGAGTGTGAATCCTTTTCTCCTAGTATTGGGAATACCAGCATCCCCAGAAAATAGACAATGAACACAAAAACCAGGCGATGAGTCCAACCCAGAGAGGTGATAGCAAATTCATCATGATAAAGATGGTAGGACTTGCTGTGCCCATAACGCTCGTAAAGGAAGTCGAATGGTATGTAAGACTTCTTCATGCATACTAACTCATCATTCCTTCTAAAACCCATCATTTTCAGAAAACTTCGAGAAGTGCGATTTTCCGGCACCAACATACCAAGGTTGTCCCAGGGAAGCCCAGCAAAGCCTCTTATTTCCTCTAGAAGGGGAGTCATTTCTATGTCATTGAAATGGAAAACAACCCTCTTCTCATCCCAAAACATAGCAGCAGCCTCAATCAGTACATTGTTTGGCTGAATGTCTAGCAAAGAAGGTAAATTCCCGAGAACTCTTTTCACATGGTTTTTGTCGCTTGGCGAGAGATTTTTCTACCAATCTAGCAACAAAGATGGGATACTTCGAACCATGCCGAACCTGGGGACTGCGTGCCTCATTTCTGCAAAACAGATAAAGTTAGCCCTTCCCCCTCCGGATCCGACTATTTACGCATTAATGATTAGCATATCGGCACATTTTCTTCAAATAATGCACATATCATGATCGTGCCCGTTGGGATTATGGAAACCCTGATGGGATTTGGACAAGGCTTGTCTTAGGGGGTTATTACGCGGATAGCGTTCTAACCCATACTAGGTTTAGACATGATGCATGAAAATTTAATATCAGAGTGGGGGTTTCTAGTCTAGACCGGCACCCTCAAGTGGACAACTTGAGAGGGAAAGGCACGAAACCGTCGATTGCACCGCTGATCGACTAGTTTTACCGCAAATAAGCCGTTCCAAATTTAAAAGAGATAATATAGGAAGAGCGCGGACACTCATCAAGTGCCGCTATGGTATTAATTTTGCACGAGTGGAATATGATGTAGAGCATGCTTTATGCAAAAATAAAACAACACGTTGTCAAGTATTTTGAATGATAAAAGCGATAAATGCAGTATTTAGTAAATGTAAAGAAAGAAAAACAGGGAAGAAGTTAGTTCGTATAATATAAAAAAAATTGTAATGAAGCAATAAAGGGGTAAGGATTGGGAAAGTCATGATATAACAAAATTTAAAAAGTTAGAGCCAGTGTGATGCATATTGTAACCAGATTAAGCGAAGAGTTGCATATGAGTTCACATAAAGGGGAAATAGGGAAGAGGGTGTGCATATAGCAATAAAAAGGGAGAATGGGAGCGGGATGTTCAAATATCAGCAAAATAATAAAGACACGCTTATCGAGAGAGACTAATTCATATAGACCAAGTTCGCAATGGTAAGAGCCTAATATCTATCCCCAGTAGAGTCGCCACACTGTCGTAAACCTTTTTATCTCGAAATCGGGCTTCGACACGTGACAACTCTTTTAAGGAAGGATATTAAGAGAGAAGATTCTCCACCTAACGATTTTTAAGGTGCGTTAGGGCACCTATTTGCAGATAACTATGGATTAACCAGTTGCATCACCAAAGATCGGGTAAGGGCTCAAATTACCTCGAGGAAAAGGTGTTAGGAACTCTTCGAGGTCCACAACGGTGGGTTCCGGCCGAACTCGAATTATATGAATTAGTCAAAACAAGGAGAAGAAACAAAAATTGGGCAAATAAACATGATTGACTTTTAAACAAAGGTATGTGTGTGTGTGTGGAGGGGTGGGGGTGGGGGTGGTCCTAAATATGTTAGCCTAAAAGATCACCCCGTATAACATAAATAATACTTTGTAACTCCCTCAAGGTGGGGTGTTACTCGTATTATTCAGCAGAAACAGATTATTATCTCCTGCTACCCGATTACTATCTTTAATTTGTTTAACTAAAGCGCACTAGTTGATTCTAAATCGTGCCCTATGAGTGCACTACTCGTCCCATACCTATAGTCCAGGAGGCATTTGGACCTTTATCTCGGAGTGGTTCTAGACTTTAACTTAGTTTCCTCAAAAGGAGAAAAGACTAGACGACATGCAAAACAATTTGGACTTTCACATATAAACAATTAAGGGCTCAAGTTAGCCTCCGCACTTAAACAACAAACACACACAAACTGATTCATATTGACAGTTGTAGATCTTAATAAGTTTGCAGAATCTTATAGGCAGGATCTCTATGTGATTCCGGATTTCATAAGCAAACAATTTTACAAGCCTTTTCCTTTTAATATAATTCTTTACAGCCTACATAGTTGCATACCGATTACAAGCATAAGAGACTAAATCTATAGTCATGATGCCTAAGTGATTCACGCAGCAACTGACAATGACAATCACAAGAATATGTTAAGAACTGCTTAATTGAGTACTATAGTCATTGTATCTAATAGTGATGATTAGCACAGTGTTGAAGAAATGAGCAAGGCGGTAATTAAGACTGATTTAGACCCGATAGACATGATTTCTATAATTAAAACTAATTTTTAGATCCTATAGGCATGGCATCTAAATCCGTAGATTAAGCCGCATGTAAACAGAGTCCTATGCGCACATTGAGACATTCATCATTCAATATCCTATAGGCATGGTTTCCAACAAGCATAAGTAGAACACATTTGAACCAAATGAAGAACCTATAGGCAAGATTTCTATAATAACTGAAAAGTGACACATTTTGAGCAACATAGAATACCTATAGGCATGATTTCTAACACATGACAACTGAACATGTTTGAGCATAATAACACATTTTAGCTAAGTAACGAACCTATAGGCAGAATTTCTACCCGTTTTAATGCAAGTGTAAGATAAAACCCCTTTTCCACTTTTACTAATATCCCAAAATGTCATTACAAGAATTTTTACAAACCTAGAATGAATAGAATAAATTACAATGTAGAATAGCTATAGGGAACCTATAGCAGGCCCAAAGATATACCTAGCCAGGCCGGGCCTTCATTCTCATAGTTCATAACAACCCAAAATTACATCTTCATGGGCATAAGGCAGCTAGGAATTGAGTGATTCACCTAGTGGGCACAAAACAGAGTTGAGCATATAGAACCAAGGCCCTAGTATGTCAGAGTTTCCAAGGGCTTCAAGAACCCAGGGCAGTGCTCACACTAATGAGGTTAACAGAGACGGTTCAGAGGAAAGATTAGGGACCAAATCCTAGTGTGTCAGAGTTCACAAGGGTCTCAAATGAACCTTGCGCAGTGTTCACACTAGGGAGGTCAGTGGCAAGAACCTTGATAGCCTTGGCTTTCAGCCGGCTAGGAATAAGGAATTCAGAATAACATAAACGATAATGAGGGAGAGTGGACAATAACTGAGGGACAGAACTGAAGGGTATGAAAATAGTCAAGTTGGGCACATAAAGCAAATAATAAAACATGCTTTAGGTTTTAAGAACACCTTTAGCAAGATTTAGAAGAAAACGTTCAACACCTAGTGCATAAGTAATTACACATTAACAAACAGGTTTGCAGGATTGGAGTACACAGACTCATAACAGGGAAAGGGTCCAAATTATGTTAAGTACAGATGATAGTGTCACAAGATAGCCATGTTAACTTCACATCAGGAAGTAGAACAACATTTAGATATAGTAGGGAAGCACAAATTATGACAACATACTGGTGGATCAAGTGAGCCAAAAGATGCTAAGGAGTATATTAACTGAGAACTAGTCATGATTGATAGAACAGGATCTTGACATAGAATTAAAACATACTACCTATGCAAGATTGCCATTATAGAGATTCAGATCATAAAGGGAAGATAAACTCATGTCTTACAGTAAGTGTAAGCATTCAAATATGACCTAATAGACCAGTTAATCTAAAGGAAGTTCAAATTATGCATATGGAGCATATTAGAATAACCGAATGGATAACCTTAAGCAGGATTAAACACCAAAGAGATGTCAAGCAGTAACACATTGGCAAAACGAATATAAGAGAATCTTGATTACTCGAATTAGGCTTAGGCATGTTTCAGATTACCAACATAATGAAGTGAATATTAGAGACCAAATATTAAAGTAAAGCAATCAGTATTGCATACAAGAATAACCCGGAAAACACATTAAACTACAATCTTCAGAAGCGAAAACATATGCAAATGACAGGTAAATAGGAATGAAGTGACAAAAGTTCAGCAACTCACTAGTTAAGCAAAAACCAAGAAAGAACAAAGTCCACACTAGTAAGAACCCTGAATTTCTGGCCTTGTCTTTTAGCCGGCTAGGAACCAAAAATATAGAACAAGAGTATTTATAGAACAAAGAGCGATAAATTCAGTTTTTTTAGTAAACATTAATGATTCCAGTCTGTCTCAAAGGGGAATGGGGAAGAGTTTATATAGTAGTAGAAATTACCAGCCAAACAAGGAAAATCATCAATCAAATACAAGAAAGGAAAGAAATTGAAATCAATAAGGAAAAGAGAAAATTTCAAAACCCTAATTTTAGGTAAAGTACACAAATCGGTAGAAATCTAAAATAAATAAAAGGTAAAAATCACATGCTGCATAGAATAAGATGAACATAGACAGAAATACCTTTTAAAATCAAGAATCGAACCAAACTTGGTTCGATTTAAAAGAATCCGAAACCCTAATTTTAGGTAAAGTACACAAATCGGTAGAAATCTAAAATAAATAAAAGGTAAAAATCACATGCTGCATAGAATAAGATGAACATAGACAGAAATACCTTTTAAAATCAAGAATCGAACCAAACTTGGTTCGATTTAAAAGAATCCGAAACCCTAATTTTAGGTAAAGTACACAAATCGGTAGAAATCTAAAATAAATAAAAGGTAAAAATCACATGCTGCATAGAATAAGATGAACATAGACAGAAATACCTTTTAAAATCAAGAATCGAACCAAACTTGGTTCGATTTAAAAGAATCCGAAACCCTAATTTTAGGGTGAGTAGGAATCAAAGAAATACACAAAGATTCGTACCATAAAAGAACAAGAATGAACATAGACGAAAAAGGTCAAGGAACTGAGCTAGCTTTGGTTCGAAGTTGATGAGATCCGCTTGCCATGTTTAGTCAAGCGGTATATAGAAGGTTCCAATACTAGGGGGAAGTAGAATATGGCAAGAAATAGCTACGTAAACCCATGTCCGGTGGGATTAGGAGAGAAAATTAGGGGAAAGCCGGCTAGGGTTTTAGAGATGAGAGATGAAAGGATTCAAGGGCGGCGAGCGGTAAGGAATGATTTAGGGTTAGGGAGTTTGGGTATAATTAAAAAGGGAGGGTGTAATGTGGGCCGTTGATCTCAGAGATCAATGGCCACGATTTAAAAGGGTTTTGGGTCGGGTGGTTAAACGGGTCGTGACCGGGTATGGGTTGGGTTAATTGTCTTGGGCCAGGGGTAATTGGGCTATGTTTGGGTAGTTAGGTCCGAAATTTGAAGGAATTTAGGGCTATATTTTAAATACCCAATTTTAACAAATAAATAATTTATAAAAACATAATAAATAAATAACAAAAATATCATTTGTACATGAAAATGATTAAAAACAATTATTTAACATTATAAAAACATAAAAAGTTATTTTATGCATAAATAATGTAATTATACATACATATGGGCTATTATTGCAAAATGTGCAATTTAGCCCTGAAAAATACAAATGTAATTATAAGAAATGTCCTGAAAATATTTAAAACCTCATATTGGTATATATGACAATGTTATATAATTAAATTATCATAAAAATAATTTAGAGGGTAATTATTAGATATTTATATAATAACAAATGCAGAAATAAATTGATTTAAAGCCTTTAAAAATAATGAAAGAAAAAGAAATTATGAAAAATGCTTGTATATGCTTATAAACTAAATGATGATCCATACGTACTATTTTGAAAGTGTATATATATATATATATATATATATATATATATATATATATGAAAATATGAGGGAGAATTAGGTATCAACAATACTTACCTCGACGAAACTAAACTGATACTTTAATTGATCTTCGCAGGTGAAGCCATCTCCGGACGACTCAAATCTGAAATTCGCCCCTTCATAATACTACGATGGTCCACCACACTAAACAAATTTCAATCTACAACAATGCAACACAATTGCGCCTATATTAGCAAGATTTCTATACTTTAAGTCATTTAGACATTTTATCAAACATCTAGTGTGCATATTTTCTAACCTCCTTCAATGGAATTTCTTCGCCTAACAATCACCTTCCACACAAATGATTGATCTCACGATCGTCTCTAGGTCATTCACAACTTCCCTTTGCACATGCATGCCCAACAATTCACTCCCAACCCACAAATCTTATTAATTAATTCATTTTACAATCTCTACAATACCAATACACCTAGGTTGTGCACTTATTGCTTCTAATCACCATCCCATAAGTCCTAACACATATTTTGTACATAAATAATCATCATTGATTAGTTAGAGGTAGTAGACATACCTATCGTATACCAAATCTTGAACGACAACTTTTAGGGTGTTCTTGAGATTTTAAAGAAATCCTATGGAATTCAATAAAAACCTTATAGTAACTAGTGATTGAGAAGTGAAATCACCATAAAAACACACTTAAAAACTCACCTTAGGTGTGTATTGGAAGGCTTGGCCGGATGAGTGATGGAGAGAAGCCCTAGTCTTGAAGAAATGACTTAGCCACTTTCTCTCCCCATCCTTGGGGCTATTTTTATGGCTCCTACGTGCGCGGTCGGGTACCTAGGCAAGTGACCGCGCATCTGGTCGCACACCTGAGGCAAAATACCCTCTAATATGCGCGGCCGCGCATATGGCGTTGGTTCGGTCAAATGGCCATACATTTCTGTAGAAATATTCAAATAACAAACGGTCTGATGCGTTGGAAACTAGACTCAAAGAGATTTAATATTATAGGTACATCATCACCTAAGTCTTTATATTTTGGTAGATGCATATGTTTGAATTCACAACTTGTGCAAATTTATTTGAAACTTTAGCCCATTTCATAGCTCTCAACTTGTCTTAGTTCTAGGGATTTCCTTAGAACCTAACAACATCCAATACACCTCCTACACTTTATATGATGATCATCTAAGTTTTTCCAGTCTTTAACCTCTCGTGGAAAGGCAAGACGACACATAAACGACTTGTGAGCGTACTTATGGCTTCAGACTAATAGGAAATTCGAGGGGCCTCACACCCTCAACAACACTAGAATCACGAATCGCGCATCGATTCAAGCCTAAGAAACTTATGAAGTTTCGAATTCCAAAAGTAATGACGATTCATACCAAACCAACTCTGATTGACTTCAAATTTTATACACAAATTATAAATGACATCACAGACCTATTTCAAATTTCGGAACCAAAATTCCATCCCAAAGTCATTTGCTCAAAAGTTAAAATTTAGTCAACTATTTTCATTTAAGCTTCAAAAATAATAATTGTTCTTTCGATTTAATTCAGAACCTTTCGAAAACCAAACTCGAACTTGTACGCAAGTCATAACACATATTACGAAGCAGCTCGAGACCTTAAGTCGTTGAATGGGATATAAAGTCTCAGAACAATAAGTCGGGTCGTTACATTCTCCCCCTCTTAAACATACGTTCGTCCTCGAACGTGCCAAGAATTATTTTGAGGACTTCAATTTACTGAGTGAATTTACTATACATATATTCGCGGGTTATCCTACGTCACCGAAATCTTCA
The DNA here is from genome assembly GCA_000715115.1 of Nicotiana otophora. NCBI lineage: Eukaryota > Viridiplantae > Streptophyta > Magnoliopsida > Solanales > Solanaceae > Nicotiana > Nicotiana otophora. Next base: position 80,482 of record AWOL01S0008953.1, read on the forward strand.
TAAGTCCGAAAACAACATATCAGTTGAAATTATTTCTCATGTTTACACTTACAAGCCTTAAAACCAAATTTCTTACACTTCAATCATTTTAAAAAAGACGTGATTTTTCACATTGACATATAATATTAGACTCAACCGGCTGTAGAAACTCGTGCCTACACTCGCACGACACATTCACATAGTGTGACACATCATACATAGGCCCTAATAACTCTGGCCACAATGGCTGCCCATAATTAATTTCAGTACCGATAATTAAATTTCATCTCAGTTCAAGCCTACTTTCAAACCTTCACACTACTAGCAATGATTTTAGGAACATACAAACCTATTTATTATTCACCCGAATTAACGAGTCACATTTAATGGCATATGGGCATATATCTCGTAGTCTAAAACACAATAAGCATAACACAACTATGACTAACATGCGCAGATAAACACACAAATGAATTATCAAACAAGCCCGGCAGGCATAACTCCCTATTTGTATTATTATGCAAAAAAACAAATTAACAAGGGAGAATTTAAAAGATATGAATTTAACCACAAGGATCTCATCTCGATATAACTTCCACCATGGCACGTAGCCCGATTTAAACATATCAACTCACATTAAGATGCGAGGATCCCATCCTCAGTTCTGAATCACAAGTATTATGCAGATCGTGCCAACTGAAATTTTGTTTCATTTCTTTTTCCTTCTTTTAAATAAATCTTGACAATAATTTCACAACGCATAATGAGTAATAAATCTCGACAATAAATTTAATGTCGTTTTACCCAAACTATCCCGAATTTATATCAAAACCCAGTGTAGTGAGTAATAGAAAGTCACTTTTGGACTTATATCCCTTAATAGTGTACAAAACAAAAAATGATAGACACGGACTAGCACCATCAAATCTCCCAGCAGGGACAAACACGTGAGTGGAGTACAAATTCACAAACTTAACGTATAAGGAGGATGATAGGGGATCTCACCTCGATAATCGGGATTGAATCAAAAACAAGAATAGTGCTCCTCTATTATGAATTAAATCATACATGTAACGATACCATCTGGTGTAACGGCCTCAGCCATACTATAACAATTATATCAACCGGTCGTGCCTCCCCTTTAGGGCGCCCTCTACCCGCCCGTTCTCCTCCCTTAACTGGAGGTGCATGTGCAGTATTAACTGGAACAAAGCTTGTAGTATGAGTGTTCTGATGAAATCCACCTCTCCCAAGTCTGGGACAATCTCTCATGATGTGTCTAATATCACCACACTCATAACCACCCCTCTATAGGCACGACTTCTCATACTGAGTATGTGCTGGATAACTGGAATTACCACTGTAAGAACCATGTGCCTGTGGTGTACTAAAAGTATTAACTGGAGAACTACGAGTACTCTGAATTTTGGACTGGGCTGACCGACTGCCCGAGCCTCCGCCATGATGAGTGTTAGCTGCAGAGTACAATCCACTGAATCCTCCAGAATTTCGAGACCTCTTGGCCTCCTTAGACTCCTTTTCCTCAATTCGAGCACGTTCTAACATCCTGGCAATCCCCACTACTTGCTAAAATAAAATATAATGATATACAAATCTCGAGCCATGCATATTGTAAGATCATAATCGATCCCCTCAATAAATCTGTGGACATGCTCTCTGATTGTAGGAACCAAAACAGGTGCATGACGGGCTAACTCACTGAACCAGATGGCATATTATGACACTGTCATGGTGCCCTGTCACATCCGTTCAAACTCTGTGTGCCACGCATCTCGGAGAGTCTGGGAACAAATTCTTTCAGAAATATTTCCGAAAATTGAGCTCAAGTTGGTGGTATTGCATCGGCTAGTCTACCTTCTTCATAGACTTGCCACCACTACACTGATCCTAACCACTGAAACATAGTAAAAGCAACTCCGCTCACTTCCACAATACCATGGTACGGAGAATACGGTGACACTTTTCTAGAAATCCCTGAGCAGGCTCTGTAGTTGTGCCACTGAAAGTAGGTGGGCTATACTTCTTAAACCTCTCAAGTCTCTTTTATTATTCTTCTGATGCCTTTGGCTGAACCGGAATAACAGGCTGTACCGGCACTACACCCGGAACCTGACCTATGGGAATCTGCTGCTCTGGAGTACGGGTTGTAGAAGTCTGATCTACTCTCCCAATCTGTGAAATATTTGGTGCAACAGAGATCAATCCCGCATGAGTTAATGTACCAAACATATTCAGGAAATGTGCTAAAGTTTTCTGAAGTCTGGGGGTAACAACAGGTGTCTCTGGTGCCTGTCCCCCAACTGGAGCTACTGGCGGCTCCTCAACTGCCCCTCTAACCGGTGTTCTATCTGTGAGATGTGCCCTTCATCGGACTCTACCTCGGCCTCGGCCTCGGCCTCTTGCGGCCCTATCAGAATGCGCGGGTGTCTGCTCAGCTGATCCGCTAGCACGTGTCCTTACCATTTGTGAGATAATAGAGATACAAAGGCTCAATCTCCAGAATCAACAAATTCCGCACGACATGAATGAAAAAATGGAAATTTCCTAACAATTATGTAGCCGCTCGAAGATAAGTACAGACGTCTCCATACTTATCCACAAGACTCTACTAGACTCGTTTGTGACTCGTAGAACCTATGAACCTAGAACTCTGATACCAACTTGTCACGACCCAAAATTCTATCACGGGCGTCGTGATGGCACTTAGTCTCTAAGACTAAGTAAACCGATCATAATAACAATTCAAGCCATCTTTTATATATTTAAATAATCGAAACCAACAACGGAAATATTCAAACAACCTCCCAAGACTGGTAATACGGAGTCACGAACTCTAACTGAATACATGAAATGATCTCAAGGATCGAATATACAATACTGTTCGGATAATAATTGACAGTACAATAAAATGAAAAGACTCCAAAGGATTGCGACGTCCAAGCAACTCTACCTTGAATCCTTGTGATCAACATACTAACTCTGCTCGAGTTCGATATATCTGATACCTGGCTCTGTACAAAAATATACATAAGTGTAGTATGAGTACACCACAGTCAGTACCCAATAAGTATCAAGACAAACCTTGGTGGAGTAGTGACGAGGTACAGTCAAGACACTCACTAATCAAATAACCTGTGCAATATATCAGTATACAATAGTACTGAAAATAAACTAGCAGTGATAGCAATAAAAATCAACCAGTGATATAAACAGCAAGGCAACAAGACCACCATAATTATTGCTCAAATGAATAAGGAACACAAGTACAACTAATTAATCAAGTCCTTCAAATATAAATCTTTCACATATAATTCTTTCGAATAAATACCTTCTGAATATACTTCTTTCAAATAAATATCTTTCGAATATAAATTAATTCAAATAAAAGTCACTCTGTCACACCTCATTTCATAATCATAAAATACGGGTCTCAACCCACTTTCATATTTTCGTAACACGGGTTTCAGTCCACTTTTATATTTTTACGACACCACGTGCCCATATTTCTATCAAAACTGTACGAACAACTCACGTGCCAATAATAAAAAATATCATATTTTCCCCGGCACCTCGTGCCCGTATTTGATATCTGTTGCGGCGTGCAACCCGATTCCATATAACATTAATCATACATGTTGCGACGTGCAACCCGATCCAATATAACATAATCCTCCCGGCAATAGCCACAAGCTAATAATTTCAACATAGATCAGACTATTATCAAGTTTACCTAAACAACAAGACAAGTTGCACAATATATAAAAATAAACACAAGGAAAATCACAACATCACATGAAAATTACCAACGCAATAATCCCACACCATCACATAAAAATTAGCAACACAATAACCCTACATCATCAAACATCATCCCTAACAATAGCCATCTTTATCTCTCCTATAATAGACTCCCTTATCCCTCCATCCAGACAATATCAATAGCCACCCTTATCGCTCTTATAGTCACCCTTATCGCTCCTATAATAGCCTCCCTTATCGCTCCATTTAATAGCCTCCCTTATCACTCTGCCCAGACAATATCCTAACACACATAACAACGGTGAAATGCTACCCTTATGCCCGCATAATGTCAACAATGAAATGCAACCCTTATACGCCGCATAACACTAACCCAAGTCACAGAACAATTCACACAAAATATTATCACAACAACTCAGCATTATCAATCGTATTTGCAAATTGCCCGTAGACCACAACCATTCCAAAGGTACGACAAAGTCAATTAATTTTACAATAAATAGTCCATGGTTTAACACAATGTATATAAAATCTCAAAACAACCATAAGGATGGGAAAATAACTCATCATAGGACAACACCTTCGTTAATCCAAAATTTAGATAAATATGTAAACACCTCAATTTAAACCTATTTAATTAATTATTTGAAGATGAAAAATCCATAATGTGATTATTTTCAAGAAATATCAAATCAACAAACACACAAAATGCACATACAAATCCAAGTGGCAATCACACCAAATTATCATATAAAATACAAACTCGACAAACAAGGAATGAGGCATGGAAAATCAAGGATTTACTAAGTTCCAACAATTTTTCAATTTTAATACATAAGGGTGCCTACGAATTTCAACCGATATAATTTGCACATATAAGCCCGAGTATGTACTCGTCACCTCGCGTATACGACTTTCAATCACACAATTTTCACATAAGACTCAATGCCTAAGGGGTAATCCCCCACTCAAGGTTAGGCAAGATACTTACCTCGACGAAACTAAACCGATACTTTAAATGATCTTCGCGAGTGAAGCCACCACCGGACGGCTCAAATTTGAAATTATCCCCTTCATAATACTATGATGGTCCACCACACTAAACAAATTTCAATCTACAACAATGCAACACAATTGCGCTAATGTTAGCAAGATTTCTATACTTTAAATCATTTAGATATTTTATCAAACATCTAATGTGCATATTTTTCTACAACCTCCTTCAATCGAATTTCTTCACCTAACAATCACCTTCCACACAAATGATTGATCTCACAATCATCTCTAGGTCATCCACAACTTTCCTTAGCACATGCATGCCCAACAATTTATTCCCAACCCATAAATCTTATCAATTAATTCATTTTACAATCTCTACAATACCAACACACCTAGGTTGGGCACGTATTGCTTCCAATTACCATCCCATAAGTCCTAACACATATTTTCTATATAAATAATCACCACGAATTAGTTAGAGGTAGTAGACATACCTATTGTAGACAAATCGTGAAAGACAACTTTTATGGTGTTCTTGAGATTTTGAAGAAATCCTATGGAATCCAATCAAAACCTTGTTGTAACTAGTGATTGAGAAGTGAAATCATCATAAAAACACACTTAAAAACTCACCTTAGGTGTGTATTGGTGTTGTTACTAGCCTCTTCTTCAATTCCTCAAAAGCTACTCTGCAATCATCAGAAAACACAAAAGGGTGATCTTTTTCAAGCAATTTACACAAGGGGTTAGTAATTTTGGAAAAATCTTTTATAAACCGTCTATAGAACCTGACGTGGCCAAGGAAACTTCTTATTGCTTTGACTGAAGTGGGTGGTGGAAGCTTTTCGATCACATCAATCTTTTTATGATCAACCTCAATGCCATTTCTTGACACTAGGTGCCCCAAGACTATACCTTCCTGTACCATGAAATGACATTTTTCCCAATTGAGCACCAGATTAGTCTCGACACATCTTTTTAGCACTCTTTTCAAATTTCTTAGGCAATCATCGAATGAGTCTCCCACCACCGAGAAATTATACATAAATATCTCCATGATTTCCTCAACCATATCAGTGAAGATGGCCATCATACACCTTTGAAATGTGGCGGGTGCATTGCATAGGCCGAACGTCATCCTTCGAAAGGCGTAGACGCCATATGGACATGTGAATGATGTTTTTTCTCTATCTTTCGGGGGCAATGGAGATTTGATTATACCCCGAGTATCCATTTAGAAAGCAAAAGTGGGACTTCCCCGCCAATCTATCTAGCATTTGATCAATGAACGGCAAGGGAAAATGGTCTTTTCAGGTGGCCTTGTTCAATCTTGTGTAGTCCATACAAATTCGCCATCCCGTGACTGTTCTTGTTGATATAAACTCATTGTTCTCATTTTGTACTACAGTCATCCCACCTTTCTTAGGCACACACTGGACTGGGCTGATCCAGTTGCTGTCGGAGATGGGGTAAATGATCCCACATCTAACCACTCTATCACATCCTTTTTCATAACTTCCTTCTTGTTGGAGTTCAGCCTTCTTTGATGTTCTCTAGAAGGTTTGTGGCCATCTTCCAATAGAATCTTATGCATATAGAAGGCTGGGCTGATACCCTTAATGTCTATGATGGTCCAACCAATTGCAGTTTTGCACTCACTCAATACCTACAAAAGCTGTTCTTCCTACACATCTAATAAACCAGATGAGATAATAACAGGTAAAGTTGAGTTAGGTCCCAAGAAAGCATACCTGAGGTGAGGTGGTAGCGGCTTCAGCTCCAACTTTGGTGGCTCTTCTATCGATGGCTTAGCTGGAGGTATTTTTCTTTCTTCTAAGTGCAAAGGCTCAAATTCGAGCTTTTTTTTCCAAAACCCTTGGCCTTCAAGAGCCATCACCCATTCAGCCAAATCCTCTCCATTTACTTCATCTAAGTTCACGAGACAAGCTACTGGAGGGGCTTTAGCATTCAAGGTTTCATCTTCCTCCTCCAAAATTACATCCACGGCTTCTATTAGAGAGCAGTTAGTAAATTCACTTGGTCGCCGCATAGATTTCTGCACGTTGAATGTTATTTCTTCATGATTTAGTCTCACATATCGATTCAAGCCTAAGAAAATTATGAACTTCCGAATTCTCAAACTAATGCCGATTCATACCAAACCAACTATGATTGACTTCAAATTTTGCACACAAGTCATAAATGACACCACAAACCTATTCCAATTTTCGGAACCAAAATTCCATCCCAAAGTCGTTTTGCTCAAAAGTCAAACTTCGGTCAACTCTTTTCCTTTAAGCTTCAAAAATAAGAATTGTTCTTTTGATTTAATTCTGAACCTTCCGATAACCAAACTCGACCTTGTACGCAAGTCATAACACATATTACGAAACTTCTCGAGACATTAAGTCGTTAAACGGGGCGTAAATTCTCAGAACTACAAGTCGGATCGTTACAAATATTTTTTAAAGTTTTTGTTTTTTATTATAAAATATTTTACTTTATTATTTTATAGAAAATTTAAATTAAAAAATAATAATCAATAATTAATTATTAACTAAATAACTAATTATTAACTACTTATGCCATGTGACTTTTTTCTAGACTACCACTTGGCTTAAGGAGAGATTTCTTTTCTCTCCTTTTAATAATAAATAGATATGGTAGAGGCCAAAGTTGTTCTTGTAGGGTTAAATTGGTGCATACCGAATGATTTGGACAATATTTATTTTGGAATGTGATTCTTTGCTCATGATTAGGGGTGGCAAATGGTCGGATCGGGTCAGATATAGGACAGGTTGAAAACGGTTAATGCAAAAACTGATTAATTATTCGACCTTATCCATATTTAATACAGATAAAAAATAGGTTAACCGTGCGTATAATATAGATATCCTTATTATCCATAACTTCTTGAATATGATCACTTTTGAGACTTTACAAATATAAAAATTAAACTCATTAGTTAACCATTGGTTATCCATTTTCTAAGTTAATAATATGATTCTAATCCATATTTGAACCATTTTTAAAAGTTCATTATTAACCCATTTTTTAATGATTAATATGGGTAGATAATTATTATTTTTTATTTATTTTGCCACCACTACTCGTGAGTGATTTGATTAGTGGAAAATCAAAAGGCAGATGGTGGATATCATCGGGAAAATTTAGAATTTTGTTAGCTAGGTAAACTGTATGACTTGTAATTGCTTTAGGGAAGCTAATCAAGTGATGAATGCCTTCGCTAAATGGAGTATTGAGAATGATGAATTGAATACTTACTCTTGGTTTGATTTACTAGTTGCTGCTAAAGGGCCTTATAAAATGGAATGCTTAAATATGGTTTCCTAAAAAGTAAAAAGAACTCACACATGCACACTCACATACGCACACATACACATTGGTGGATGCAACTCGTAGGTGACGAGTTCATCTGAATTCACTATTTTTTGCTGGAGGCGAAACATAATTTTATATGTGAAAATTCACTAAAATTTCAAAAATATTAGATCTAACTCGTCATTATAAAAGTATAATGAGTTCAATGCTTAAGTTTAAAAGTTGAACCATAAGTTTAATTCCTTGATCTGCTTTTACTAATTACTATATATGTGTGTGTGTGTGTGTGTGTGTGTGTGTGTATATATATATATATATATATATCATGAAAGGAAAAAGGTAAGTTAGGGGTATTATCACTTTTAGCCGAAAAAGTGTATAAAACTTGTATAATTTTTCTATATAACATACATACTATATATATATATATATATATATATATATTATTTTTAGGCTATTATTTTTATAGCGGATATACAATATCATTTTCAGTGGTTAAGCATATCAGTCCTACAAGAACCAAAAGCCAATATGCATAAATTTTACTCGATGACTTTGAAAACTCACTACTAGAAATTTGGTAAAAACCGACCAACGTTGGTCGATAATGGCCAAAAACCGACCAAAACGCGACAATTTACGTGTGGACGGTATTTTTGTGATCGAAAAGGAATACCGACCAAAGTTGGTCGAAATTACCGACCAACTTTGGTCGATCAATTAAATTAAAAAAAATATTACAAAAAAAACCGACCAAAGTTGGTTGGTTTTTTCCGACCAAAGTTGGTCGGTATTTTAGTTATGTAATAAAAAGATTCACCATCTGGAAATCGAACCGGGGTCTGTATTGTGGCAGGATACTATTCTACCACTAGACAATTGGTACATTTTGTTTTAAGACTGTCTTTTATTTGATTTATACTCTTTAATTGTATTTTTGCACGAAAATAACCGACCAAAGTTAGTCGGTTTTATTAAAAAGTTACCAAACCAAAGTTGGTCGGTTTTTTTTAAATGACCCGCCGAATTAATCGACCAATTTTGGTAGGTTTTTATAATATTAATTTTTGTTTATTTTAATTGAAAAACCGACCAAAATTGGTCGGTTTCTTGAAATATAAATTTCACGGGACTCAAAAATAGTTTCCCGCATTTTTGCGCCAAAGAAAACCGACCAAAGTTGGTCGGTTTCGTAAAAAAATATTTATATATTTTTTGAAAAATCGACTAACTTTGGTCGATTTTTTGACCGACCAAAGTTGATCGGTCGACCTTGGTCGGTTTTTGCCGAATTTTTAGTAGTGATTTGTTAAATCATAGCTGTAATACATTAATAATAAACGAAAGAGACGCTATTAAACTGATAAAACAATATATGCACATTAACTTTTTAAGATTGGCATAAACATAAAAAAAGAAAAGACAAGTTATATATTGAAGTCTTGAACAACTTGCAAAGAGACAAATAAAAGCAATATTCCTTTTACAAATCTATCCTAGTAATATTCACAGTGAAGTGAGAAGCTTCTTGCATGATAATAAGCCAATAGGGTTGACCCAAGAACATAGAAACAGCCATAGGACTAAGGAGAAAAATCATTTTTGACTATTAAGTTTTAAAACGTGTATCAGTGCTTTATTCTTAAATTTCAGCTTAAATTTCACTCGTGGGATTTCACCGGGTTTATTGTTATTTGTTATCGTTCCTCTTTTGTAACGCAACTAAATATTTGTGAAAGAGAAGTGCTTTTAAGAACTGTAACTTCGCAAGTTGACGTCGTGCACTGTAGTGTCGGAGCTACCTTATGCTAAGGAGTGCAAATTGACACCTTTCACCGGAAAATTATATTGTTTAGCTAGGCTAAAACATTATTGTTATGTAAATATATCATACGTTGACTTCCTTATTTTCTTTGTGTATTTACTTTTTTATATTTTTGTTACTACTTTTGAGTTTATTCGCGAAGACGAAGAAGGTCATTGTAGTATCCAACCATGTTACCGGGTGATATAGGTCTCGGATTTAAGTCATGTTACCGAGTGATATGGGTCTATGGGTGTTTAACGGGCGGGTTGGGACGGTCTGGACAAAAAATAATCAACCCGTCCGTTTAACGTTGCGGGCTGTTAGCGGGCTGAGTTAGCGGACTGTTAGCGGGCTGTACTTTTTCGGGTTTTTTTTGTCCGTCCGGGTTCGGGCTTAGCGGATTGTTAGCGGACTGTTAGAGGGTTGTTAGCGGGCCGTGAATTTTGTTTTTAAGTAAATTTTATTTTTCTTATTCAATGTTATTGATACTTAAGTGTTTGTAAACTTTTAAGGCTTAGAATTAAACTTTGAAGTTTAAAATTTTAAATTTGAAATTTGAATTTTATAATGTTAAAATTAAAATTTGAAAGTAAGTAGCTACAAAATATTATTTAATAAGACCTATATGTAAGGATCAAGCTCCGAAGACTTTCATTTGATATTTTTATTGAATAATATATAGTACTTCAAATTAAGTTGCAAGTTCTTTTTTGATTTTGTTATTTTTGAACTTGCAAATTAAAAGTTGACAACAATTATAAAAAAACAAATAGTACATCACATGCTTTGCATCATTTTTGTAAGTTCATCCATGTCAACATGAGATTTTTTGTTTCCGGCATTGGTTGAATCGGAACCATAAACCATTATATCTCCAATTTCTTGGTCCTCCGCTTCATCTACCTCGTCACGCCCTTGATTTCGTCGTTCTGATCTTATCTAATTTCTGAAGCATACTAGAATTTTCAAAGCGTTGCTACCCAATGAATGACGGGTATCTCCTAGTTGCTGCCTTGCTTGGCTAAATGCGTTCTCTGATGCGGCTGTTAAAATCAGCACATTTAGCACGTCTCGAGCCATGGCCGAAAGAACAGGAAATTAATTTGAGTTGCTCCTCCACCAACCCAATGGTAGAAATTCCTTTGTGCGGGGCTCTACTGACTTTTGCAAGTAGAATTGAAGTTCATTGATATTCCTGCTACTGGTTTGTTGATGCTCCCCTATTGTAGACCAAATCAAATAATCTTCAACACCATCATTATCATCCAAAGCACTGATCCCAGATGTTGAAACTGAACATGAAGGAATATTTGCATCTACAGCAGAAGAATCATCAACAATGTTAGCCTAATAATTATATAATGTTTCTAAATGTTTGTGTAGATAAGAAATACAAGTGTCAATATAAGGAGTTTCAGTTGGTCCATTAAAGAATTTTTTTTTTTTAAAAAGTTAATAAACGGGCTGAACCGGGTTGTAGCCGGTTAACAACCCGTTAACGGGTTAACGGGCTGAACCAGGTCGTAGCCCATTAACAATCCGTTAACGGGTTAACGGGCTTAGCGGGTTCTGGTGCACCGGTATCAAAAGATTATTCGTTTGAAACCCGCTCCCTGCCCAACCCGTCTCAGCCCGCCCCCACGCTACAGTACCGGGCTGGACCGGGCTGTAAACAGATCAGCCCGGCCCGATTAACAGGTATATATGGGTCCGAATTTAAGTCGTGTTACCAGGTGATATCGGTCTCGGATTTGAATTCTAAGAATAAAATTTCTTGTGATAAGGCTTTTTATTAGGATTCAAATTCGGATTAATTGGACAATTAGTTGGAGACACCAAATGGATAAAAGAAAGTTAAAAAACAATAGGGGTTGTTTGAGTAATAAATAAAACTACAATTTCACTGTTGGTGTTTTTTTTGTGGAAAGTCTTCATATCTTTATTTTCCTCCTTAATATTTCTCCAAGAATCTAGTCACGAATTCCACATATAGTTAGCTGTTGATTAATCAAATCATCCATTTGTTTCTTTTCCTTGTTTGTCTAATGGAAATTAGACAGGAATCATGGTTTTTAAGGCCAATAGAATACTACTGAATAGTAATTAGCTAAAGTCTTTGTTTAAATCTGTCTCATCAACCTGTTCGTAGCAAAAGAGCTTGCAAGAACATTTTTTTGTTGGTTTTTCATTCGAGGTTCGGTATACCTCTTTGGGTCTCGACTAATTTGAATCCACGTCGTGTAAAATCATTAAAAGGAGAACGCTTCGTACCAGGATTTTTTTCATTCTTGGGATTCACAAAGAGCTTACAAGAACATTATCTTTTGTTGGTTTTTCATTCGGGATTCGGTATACTTATTTAAATCTCGACTAATTTGGATTCGCGTCATATAAAATCATATTTCGTTTTGAACTCATAAAATTAAATGAGATGTGATAGAATTACGAATCTAAACACATAAAGTTTAAATCCTGAATCCTCCTTTGCTACTACCTAAAATTTACATACTGTAACATCTCGGAAAATTTTGAAGTACTTAAGCGCTATAAAGAAAGTTGATGTGCGCTAATTATATTATTTTGTATGCAGACGAGGACTATTAATATGATGGATACCTATCGAATATGATAATAAGTGTATGAGATATATTATAAATGGTGTTGGGTCTAAGGAGAGCCCTAAGTCCAAGTCAAGTTGGAAATTACATGAAAGACTAAAGTTCCAAATGAATACGCACAAAATCAAACTTTGGACGAACATATCTACATACATACATACATATATATATATGGAGTTATGTGATAAAAAAAAACCTATCAAATGAAAGATCTTCGAGTCTAGTTTCTATCTTTTCAAACCGTTCGTCATTTGGACACTTCTACAAAAAGTTATGTCCAAATTACCAAAGGATGGAAGAATGCGATTCTGCGGTCAGATGTGCGACCGCAGAATCATTATGTGAACGCAAAGTGATCTGCGGACCGCAAAATAGTCGCAGACCTGACCAGTGCAGCCCAGTTCTGGAAATCAGTATTGCGGTCAGTTGTGTGACCCGCATACTCATTGTGCGGTCCATTGTGCGACTGCATACGTGAGTTCGGAGGGTCCATTTTCCTATTTTCATAACCCGATCCTATTTTAATAAATAGGCTTTGGGGCTTATTTTGGGACAATTATCTCATGATTTTAGAGAGAAGTGAGAGTGTTCTATAGAGAGGAAGTAGATGAAGTATTTTGTTCATCAAGATCTTGTTCAAGCCTTGAAATCCAACAAGGAAATCTCACAAATTCTTCATCTAAGAGGTAAGTTTCCATATCCTAGTTTTGTATTTTGAATTTTGGTAGAAGATGGTTGATTAGGAGTATGTTTCTTGGGTATGAGAGTATTATTTATACATGCAGGTACGAATAAGGTTTGTGGGAAGATTGTTGAGCTCAAATGGGTAAAGATTGGATTGAGGAGTGAAGGAAATCTTGTAGAAGAACCTTGTAGTTAAATTTGCACACCTAGTGTATGATAAAATGCTCAAATGAGTTGAGACTGTGAATATCTTCCTAATTATGGTTCAATATTGTTATGTCTCTGTCACGATCCAAACAAACCTCTGTCGTGATGGCGCCTAACGTGAAACTAGGCAAGCCGACTCATTTTCAAAACAAACCGATATTTGTATTTCAAGGAAAATTTCAAGGTTATTTAACATAAAACCTCCATTTAAAGAGTTCAAATCAAAAAAAAATAGAAGTGCGGAAAAGAAAAGCCCGACATCGGGGTGTTACTAGTCATGGGCATATACTACAATCTATCTAACAATATCAAGGCTAACTCAGCCCGGAAAATAGCTAAATACAACTAGAGGAAGATAAAAGGGAGAAGAGCAGGGGCTGCGATCGCCAAACAGCAACCTTGCTATCTCCAAGAAAATCTGCAACCAGAACACTCAGTAACCGTTACCGTGTCCAGCAATACCTGAATCTGCACACAAGGTACAAGGAGTAACGTGAGTACGCCAACTCAGTAAGTAACAACAATAAATAAAGACTGAGTAGTAGTGACGCGCAATAAAGCATATAACGTTCATATCAGGAAATCTCAATAAAATACCACATGCTTTTAAAATCAGGATTTGAATCAAATATCACGTTTAAACCCAGTTCCAGTAAAAATTATTTAAAGATATTTTTCCAACAGTTTTTCTATCGAAGGCTCAATGCAAAGGTGAGCAAAAATGATGAAATCATAAACAGCCCCTCGGGCAAAACATAACTCATATACAGTCCCTCGGGTAAAACATCACCCATATACAGTCCCTCGGGCAAACCTCACAATCACTCGTGCCACTCGGGCATACCTCACAATCACTCTTGCCACTCGGGCATACCTCACAATCACTCTTGCCTCTCAGTCACTCAGCACTCGGCACTCGCACTCAGTAGGTACATGCGCTCACTGGAGGTGTGTATAGATTCCGGAGGGGCTCCTTCAGTCCAAACGCTATAATCTGCACGGACAACTCACGTGCGATAATAATAAAGTATGTTGCAGGCAAGCAGCCCCGATCCACACTCATCCTCACAAATCATGACCTCGTCCTCACTCAGTCATATAGTATGCTACAGGCGGGTAACCCCGATCCATATTCATCCTCACAAATCAGGCCCTCGGGCATTTCAGTAAAACAGGGCATTCGGCCCAAAATATTTATATGCATCAAAATAGAGTCATAAAACTGAGTTATGTGGTAAACAAATATAAATATGACTGAGTATAGATTTTCAATCGAAAACAGTGAGAGGATGGTAAGAAAAAGCCCCTAAGGTTCCAAACAGCATTGGCGCAAGGCCCAAACATGGCATTCAGCCCAATTTACTGAAATTCTTTTTAAAAAATATAAGTATCAAATGGTTTCAACAAAGTATGCAACTTTACAGTTGCTACGGGGCGGACCAAGTTACAAATTCCCAACAGTGCACGCCCACACGCCCACACGTCCGTCACCTAGCATGTGCGTCACTTCAAAATAATAGAATGATACAAAATCCGGGGTTTCATACCCTCAGGACTAGATTTATAATCGTTACTTACCTCAAACTGGTCAAATCTCTATCCCGTAATGCAATTGTCTCTGGACTCGGCCTCCAAATGCTCCGAATCTATTCACAATCAGTACAATACCATCAATACGCGCTAATGGAATGAATTTCACAAGAAAAACTACAAAATTAGACCAAAATCCGAAATTGGCTCAAAAATCACATGTGGGGCCCACATATCAGAACCCGACAAAAGTTACAAAAATCCAAAAGCCCATTCAACCACGAGTCTACCCATACCAATTTTACCAAAATCCGACCTCAACTCGACTCTCAAATCTACAAATCTTATTTCCAAATTTCTAAGTTCCAATCTCTGATTTACACCTCAAAATCATGTAATCTAGTCGGATTATTCGATGATAATTCAATATTATAGAGTAGAAATGATCACAAGGGACTTACCTCAAGTTTTCTTGAAAATATATCAAAAATCGCCTCTCCCCAAGCTTCAATTTGTCAAAAATGGCAAATGGGACGAAGTCCCTGTTTTTATAATTCTGCCCAGACAACCTCGGTTCTGCCTCGATCTTGGCCTTCGATCGAGGTC
>AWOL01S0008953.1:96702-125014 GCA_000715115.1 Nicotiana otophora
CTGGGCTCGATCATGCCTTCGATCGTGGACCTCGACTCTGGCTTCGATCGTGGCCCTCGACCCTGAGCTCGATATGGGCTTCGATCGTAGCCCTCGACCCTGAGCTCGATCTAGGCTCACATCTAAGCTCGATTTCTGGGCAGAAAATATTTCCAACAGAAGGAAATTGCAGCAGCTGTTGTAGTTCAATTTTTGATCCGTTAACCATCCGAAACTCACCCGAGGCCCTTGGGACCTCAACCAAATATACCAACAAGCCCTAAAATATCATACGAACTTAGTCGAATCCTCCAATCACCTCAAACAACGCTAAAACCATGAATTACACCCCAATTCAAGCCTAATGAACTTTGAATTTTCTAATTTTTACAAACAACTATGGAACCTATAAAATCACGTCCGATTGACCTCAAATTTTTCACACAAGTCCTAAATGAAATAACAGAGGTATTCCAATTTTCAGAATCGGATTCCGACCCCGATATCAAAAAGTCAACGCCCCGGTCAAACTTCTCAAAAATAGAACATTCGGCATTTCAAGCCTAATTTCTCTACGAACTTCCAAATAATATTCCGGATATGCTCCTAAGCCCAAAATTACTATACGGAGCTATTGGAATCATCAAAATTCAAATCTGAGGTCGCTTACACATAGGTCCATATCCGGTCCACTTTTCTAACTCAATTTTTCAATTATGTGACTAAGTATTTCATTTCACTCCGAGTTCCTTTCGGACTCGAACCAACTAACTCGATATAACATAATATAGCTGAATAACACAAAAAGAAGTAGGAATGGGAAAAACGGGGTTATAACTCTCGAAACGACCGATCGGGTCGTTACAGTCTCAAAATAGATTGGAATTGCTAGAATTTCCGGAACGTTGTAGTAATTTAAGGAAAGCTCAAAGCGAGGTATGTTGGCTAAACTTCTCTCCTAGAATTGAATCCCATGATGTTCTTGTAAGTCCCGAATTATCCATTATAAAATGACTATTCCGAATAAGCTTTGTGTTGAAAGGTATATGTTCAAAATGTATTCCGGATGCTCTTATCATATGATGTTATCCTTCGGGAATGTATTCAAAACATGAGTTGGGTATAAAAATATTATGACTCCAAGTAGTGTTTCAAGCGAAGGCTATTATGCCAAATTGTGTAAGAAGTCTCAATGTGCTTAAGACTCTTAATTGCTCATAGGTATACTAAAAGTCGTGATTAGAGATTCTTTATTGTCGATAATCTATAAAGATGCTTGAAAGTGAAATAAGGGAATTGGGGATATAGGGTGTGGCAAATGTGCCAAGAATGAAAGTTATACTTGTGGCTAGTGGTGCCAATGAAATAAAATAATGTGTGAAGATTGACTCCAAAAATAGAATTATCCAAAAGCGTATGTACTCAAGTCATGTCCAAATGTGGTTATTCGAACTAATGTTATGCTTGGTAGGTATTTCCAATATGTTTTGAGCTCTTACATAATCATGAGTTGAAATAGTGTATTACCCTTTTGGGGAAAAGTATTTCAAGAATAAATAGTGTGTTACTCGTTTATGATTTTAACTTGTGCTTCGATTGCCAATCATTTTACTCTATTTCTTGGAAAGAAATCCATTGTGTTTAAAGTATTTATTACCAATGAACCTAAAGTTGTGATTTCCGGAATATACTATTTTTTGATATTTATAATAATGATCCATGAAAGGGAAGAAATAAAAGTGTGAAATATGAAATAGGACCATTGTTCCATGAATGGAGAACCATATGTATGGCCAAGAGAGCCAATGAAATAATGATATTGAAAGTAGTTGAAAGTGTTAATAAAGTGATATATGGTGTGAAAGGTTATAAGATGAACGTATTCATACTTATGTTTCCAATGTGCTATAAGCTCCTACGCCCTCATGAAGAGAGGCTATGGTGTTCCTAAATGTTTTAAATGTTCTTTATTTCCTGTGACCACCCATGGCAAGTACAAGTAAGTGGTAGTATGAACATGAAATGTGTTCATTGCCTAAATAAGAATTATGAGGTGTTGTATGTCCCAATGGTTTCAACTATAGTTGTATGCTTCTGAAATAATATATGTAAATGACTTCGATTGTTAAGTCCCCAAGAGTCATGAACCTAGTGAATGACCTCAAGATGTAAAGTGAGTGAATAACGAGATGAAAGAGAGATGTCCTATGATAAATGATGATGAACCTTCAGAAAAGAAATTAGGCTCATGTGCCACTGAAATCGATTTATTGATTCACCATGCATGTATTAATGTAATGAGATGTGTTTCTCCATGATGAGCATGAACAAGAAGTATTCCAATGATATGAGAAATTACGACCTTAAATGTAATGACAAACTATGTCGCTTTGAGTTTATATATGGTATTGTGATTGGGATTACACCTCAACCCGCATATATTGGGGTGAGGCGTCAGGGCCGCTTTGTGTAGGGATTGTGGTATTGAAATACACCTCTACCCTCATATATTAGGTTGAGGAGGCAGGGCCGCTTTGTGTAGGGATTGTGGTATTGTGATACACCTCCACTCGCATATATTGGGGTGAGGCGGCAAGGCCACTTTATGTAGGGATTATGGTATTGTGATACACTTCCTCCCTCATACGTTGGGTGAGACGTCGGGCCACTTTGTTTAGGGATTGTGGTATTGTGATACACCTCCACCCGCATATATTGGGGTGAAGCGGCAGGGCCGCTTTGTGTAGAGATTGTGGTATCGTGATACACCTCTATCTGTATATGTTGGGGTGAGGCGGCAGGGTCGTTTGGTGTGAAGCTGGTTATAGAGGATCCTCGACTTAATATCTATTAATGATTAATGAAAGATCTTAGAAAAGTGACTCGACGTTGATGGTTATCTAAGCCCTTTTATTGTTATCATAATTCATCAATTCATGTTGTATTTCCAAGCCCTTGAATAGGTGTATTTGTATTGTGTAAGTAAACACTATGAAAGGTCTATGAGACGCATAATCGTATAATATGATATGTGAGCACTAAGGACTGTCTATGAAATGTATATGTGTAAAATAAGAGAGGAAGGTGCCACTTGCATTGGCCTCGTTTGTACATGTTGTTACAATTACATTATATTATGTATTCCACGTATAGTTCGTAAGGCTCAGTTGATCCTAAAAGAAGTTTAGAATGGTACAAGTATAATAAGACTTGAAATGTGATTCTATGAAATATTTCGTAGTTTTTGATGTATTTTATTTGCCTCTTATTTGAGTTACCGTATTTTCATATGTTATTTTGACTGCCTTACATATGAGTACTATTCCACATGTGCTCACGTCCCTTTTGTCGGGGGCGCTGCATCTTTTAATGGATGCAGGTATACTCATAAAGGATGATATTGATCTTTAATGTGGATCTTCTTCACTACTCAGCTCATGGTGAGCCCGCTACAGTTCTAGTGGGTGTTTGGGTCTAGTTCATTTTATGTATATAGGTATCTATTGTCATAGAAGATCCATGTATATTGTGGGTTATATAATTAAAGATTTGAGTTTTTGTCATTTATATATGTTCACAATATTTACAGCTATTTATAAAGCTGTGTAACCATCATGAGAAAATAATTTATGGGTCATTGAGCCAAATGTATTCAATATGAAAGTTAAGATCTAATTATGTTTAGGTAAATCATGCATGAGTAATGATGAGAGATTAATGTAAATTAGGTTTGCTCGACTGGGTTTACTCGGTTGAGCGCTGATCGCGCTCCTCGAGTTACGGGCGTGACAAACTTGGTATTAGAGCATGGTTTAGGGGTACTAAGGTGTCATGGAGCTGTGATAGTAGAGTCCCTCTTATCGGTGTATTTCCGACCACACCTATAATATGGAGGCTACAACGACATTTAGGAAATATTTCTCTTCTTCTATCCTCGATTGTGCGTTAAGGTTCTGAGTTAGTCTCGGAGTTCCCTTGTTAATATCAAGGATTGTTTGCACATCGTGCTATGAAATGAGAAAGGCCTAAGGATTTAAGGAATGACGCACATAACAGGCATAATGTGTGAGGTTTCCAATTTTCCTCGTAATAGAAGAAGGAAAAGTCAAGGATACGACCAAGATAAGCAAGGTCGTACGGTTGGCCTCGAGAGTCATGGTTGTTGATTTCATGTATATGGTGTAATGTGGTGTTATCTATATGTTATTTAGGATTGATTTCTGAGATTCTCTGGCAGGTGGATAGGCCCCAATTACAGGGGAAACTATGCTGAAATTTCTAAGAATTTGTAAAGATAGCCAAATTTTAAGGGTCATAAGTAAGTTGAGATTTTGGAAAAGAAGTATAAGACTCATGTAGTCATATGTGCCTATGCATAATGGTTGGAGGTAAAATAATGGTAAATCTATTATTAGAAGTGACTTTTAAAAACTTCGAGGCGAATGTTCTTAAGTGAGGGAGAATGTAACATCCTGGAAAATTTTGAAGTACTTAAGCGCTATTAAGAAAGTTGATGTGCGCTAATTATATTATTTTATGTGCAGACGAGGACTATTAATATGATGGATATCTATTGTAATGATAATAAGTGTATGAGGCATATTATAAGTGGTGTGAGGTCTAAGGAGAGCCCTAAGTCCAAGTCAAGTTGGAAATTACATGAAATACTAAAGTTCCAAATAAATACGCACAAAAGCAAACTTTGGACGAACATATATATATATATATATANAATGAAACATTTTTGAGTCTAGTTTCTAACTCTTCAAATCGTTCGTCATTTGGACACTTCTACATGAACTTATGGCCAAATTACCAAAGGCTGGAAGAATGTGATTCTGCGGTCAGATGTGCGACCGCAGAATCATTATGCGAACGCAAAATGGTCGCAGACCTGACCAGTGCAGCCCAGTTCTGGGAATCAGTTTTGCGGTCCATTATGCGATCCACATACCCATTGCGCGGTCCATTGTACGACTGCATACCTGAGTTCGGAGGGTCCATTTTTTTATTTTCATAACCCGGCCCCATTTTAATAAATAAGCTTTGGGGCTTATTTTGGGTCAATTATCTGATGATTTTAGAGAGAAATGAGATTGTTCTAGAAAGAGGAAATAGATTAAGTATTTTGTTATAATGACCCGGCCGGTCGTTTTGAGAATTTAAGTTTCGTTCAGAGGCATAACATCTTGAGCAGCTTCGTATTATGTGTATTGACTTGTGTGCGTGGTCGAGCTTAGTTACCGAACGATTCAGAGTCAAATCCGGAGAAGCAATTCAAGTTTTGGAAGCTTAAGCGGTAATAGTTGACCGGAATTTGACTTTTATGTAAATAGATCCGGAATGAATTTTGGATGATTTCAACATCTTCGTATGGTTATTTTGGACTTAGGCGTGCGTCCAGATTTAGATTTGGAGGTCCATAGGGTGATTTGAAGCATTTCGGCGAAAGTTGAAAAAATGGAAGTTTAGAAGGTGGAGAGGTGTGACCAATAGTTGAATTTGGTGATATCGAGGTCAGAATGAGATTCCGAGAGATGGAACAGCTCCGTTATGTTATTTGGGAGTTGCCTGCAAAATTTGACGTCATTCCGGGTTGATTTGATGGCTTGCAGCGCGGGTTTAGAAGTTGGAAGATTTGAAAGTTCATAAGTTCGATTCTTGGTGCGATTCATAGTTTTGTCGTTGTTTGATGTGATTTGAGACCTCGAGCGAGTCCGTATTAGGTTATGGAACTTGTTGGTATGCTTGGACGGGGACCCGGGTATGTTTCAGACGAGTTCCTGATGAGTTTACAATTTTGAACAGGTCTGGTTCTGGTGTTTTTGCACCTACGACACTTTGGACCGCAGGTGCGGCTTCGCTTCTGCGTGAGCCTGGTCGCTTCTGCGATCATTGAGGCCTGGGAGCTCGCTCGCTTTTGCGGAAGCTGGCACGCAGGTGCGAAGGCCGCTCCTGCGGTTCCTCGATCGCTTCTGCGAAGAAGCTCGCTCATGCGTCCCCTCTTGCGCATCTGCGGTGCCGCTGGTGCGGCTATATTGTCCGCAGATGCGGACCTGGGCCTGGTAAGTTAATTCCGAAGATGCGAACTTCTGCCCGCAAATACAATAGTGCAGATGCGCTTAATGGTCCGCAGGTGCGGTCATACCTCGACATTCTCATATAAGTCGAGGGTTTGGCCATTTTCTTCATATTTTGAGTTTATACCTCGGTTTTGGGAGCTTCTTTGAGGTTTTGTTAAGCAAATCGATTGGGTAAGTGTTCTTCACCTAGAATTTATTATATTCCATGATTTTATCTTTATTTTTATCATTTAATTTGTATTTTTATTTGAGGAAAATGGGGATTTTTGAAGAAACCTTTCAAAATGAAAAATCATGATTTGAGGGATGAAATGGTATCGGAATTTGATAAATTTAGTATGGTTGAACTCGTATCGGAATGGGTATTCGGATTTTGTAAAATTTGTCGGGTTCCGGGGTGCGGGCCCGGGAGTAGACTTTTGGGTCGATTTTTAGATTTTAATAAAGGTTGAAGCTTTATGATCCAGAATAGTTTCTTATGAGTTTTATTTGTGCATTGAAGTTATTTTGATTACATTTGAGCCGTCCGAAGGACATTTCACCGAGAAGTTCATTTTTGAGTACTGGTCTGTCTTCTTTGAGGTAAGTATCTTACCTAACCTTGTGTGGGGGAACTACCCCTTAGGATTTGAGTCTTCTATGTTGATTGTAGTCCGTGTACGCGAGGTGACGAGTACGTGCTCAAACTTATTTGTTGAAATTGGACTTTTAGGGTTCCTAGGTCCTTGTATTCATTGAATATGCAGTTGTACTTGTTATGATTACGTTCCTTAATTACTAGTTTCACCTTTACCTGCCTAATTAGAATCAATTGCTTCATAATCCACTCTTACTGTTTACTTGATTCATATGTGCCTTAATTGAAATTGTTATCTCTTTCATTGCCATGTTATCTTTTCCCTAACTACGTATCTTTATTTGAAGTTGTAGTTGTCCCTTTTTGTAAATGTTCATCCTTAATTGAGACTATGATTATCTTTCTGCTGCTTATCCTTAATTGAATTTGTCGTGTCTCTTTCGTAATTGCCCGACCTTAAAAGAAGTTTAGATATCCTATATCTTTGTTGACTTGTCCTAATTTGGAATCATTCGACTTATGTTAGCTCATTTGTTGTTGAACTGTACATTGCGGGCCATTGTTACATATCATTTCCTTCCTTGTTGAGCTGTTCTTATTATGACTAGCATTCTCTATTGTGACTACTCCTTGTGAATTAGTTCCTCCATTTCTTTGAGTTCTGGAATTTCTGAGTTGACTTATTTTTCGTACCCTTGTATTATTGTTATTATTGATGTTATACTTGTTGTGATGCACGAGGTTTCTGCCGTGCGGTTGTTGTTATGGTGATGCACAAGGTTTCTGTCATGCGAGGTTTCTGTCGTGCGAGTATTATTGGATTGCACGAGGTTTCTGACGTGCTATTATTACTATTGATATTATGCATATGCGGCGTGATAAGGCGGGATATATATTTGTGGGTTGCGCATGTGGCGAGACAAGGTGGGAACATTATTATGCACGTGTGGTGAGACAAAGCGAGCATTTATTTTACTATTACACACGTGGCGAGACAAGGTGGGTTATGTCAGGGATTGATTTGTGATGACTTGTAATAGCTTGGGGGCATTCTTGTTATTGATATTTGTGTAGTGGTGCACTTACCTGTGTGAGTTCTATCTTGTGAAAAATTGTAGGAAAATATTCTACGTGATGTCCATTTATTTTCCTATACTAACTAGCTGGCATGAACTATGTTAGGACACTTGCACAAGCATACACGTAGTTAAACACTCTTATCGGTTAAGAGGTTTTCTTGATATTGTTGAGTATAGATGCACATCCTTGTTTACTTGCCTTCTATGTGAGAATGGCTCTATTTGGCACGTGAGTCGTCAGTGCTGTTATAAATTGTAATGAGAGCACATGATGCTAAGTGTTAGGGTTCAGGAATTGGGACCCGTGAGTTGTGAATATTCTGATGTTCGATACCGCGTGGAGGTTATTGGCTAAAACTCGGTGTGAAAGCGGTCGTTTTGTTGAGTTATTATTTGCCTTTCATTTATTTTGTGATCACTGGATTTAGATCGTGTTTCCGTACATCTACTGTGTCATTATTATGGTATTCCGCTGATAGTTGTTGTTTTCCTTTCTTACTGAAATTTTCGAATTATTTTCCATTTCGCGTAGTCGTTATGTAGATATCATACTCTGTTGTTCCTATACTTATACTTGTTCAGCTTATTTAGTCCAGTATGTGTCTTAACTGTACCTCGTCACTACTCCATTGAGGTTAATCTTGATACTTGTTGGGTACCACCGTGGTGTACTCATACTGCACTTTTGCACATTTATTTGCAGATCCAGGTATTTTCGAAGTCAGTTGATCATTAGCTAGTTGTGCGGACTGTTACTGTGGAGACTCAAGGTAAACCTGCTGCTGCGTTCGCAGGCTTCAGAGTCACCTTCTGATTTGTATTCATACTGTTACTTTATTTCAAACAGTTGTATTTAGAAAATTGAAGTAAATTCTGTAGAGCTTATGACTTGTACTACCGATTTTGGGAATTGTCAATTTTATAGAGATTTCTATTTCAAAAGTTGTTAGATGTTATTTAATTATTGTTGTTATTCAGTAAATGTTAGGCTTACCTAGTCTCTAAGACTAGGTGCCATCACGATACCCAACGGAGGGAAATTGGGTCGTGACATTTGTTCATTAAGATCTTGTTCAAGCCTTGAAATCCAACAAGGAAATCTCACAAGTTCTTCATCTAAGAGGTAAGATTCCATACCCTAGTTTTTAATTTCGAATTTAGGTAGAAGTTGGTTGATTAGGAGTATGATTCTTCGGTATGAGAGTATTATTTATACATGCATGTACGAATAAGGTTTGTGGGAAGATTGTTGAGCTCAAATGGGTAAAGATTGGGTTGAGGAGTGAAGGAAATCTTATAGAAGAACCTTATAGTTAAATTTGCACACCTAGTGTTTGATAAAATGCTCAAATGAGCTGAGACCATGAATATCTTCCTAATTATCGTTCAATTTTGTTATGTCTCAAAATAGATTGGAATTTCTAGAATTTTTGGAACGTTGTAGTAATTTAAGAAAAGCTCAAAGCGAGGTATGTTGGCTAAACTTTTCTCCTAAAATTGAATCCCATGATGTTCTTGTAAGTCCCGAATTATCCATTATAAATTGACTATTCTAAATAATCTTTGTGTTGAAAGGTATATGTTTAAAATGTGTTCTTGATGCTCTTATCATATGATGTTATCCTTCGGGAATGTGTTCAAAGCATGAACTGGGTATAAAAATGTTATGACTCCAAGTAGTATTTCAAGCGAAGGCTATTATGCCAAATTGTGTAAGAAGTCTCAATGTGCTTAAGACTCTTAATTTCTCATAGGTGTACTAAAAGTCTTGATTAGAGATTTTTTGTTGTCGGTAATCTATAAAGATGCTTTAAAGTAAAATAAGGGAATTGGAGATATAGAGTGCGGCCAACATGACAAGAATGAAAGTTATACTTGTTACTAGTTGTGCCAATAAAATGAAATGATGTGTGAAATATTATGAAATGAGCCTTCATTCAACTATTACAGATTGACTACAAAAATAGAATTATCCAAAAGCTTATATACTCAAGTCATGTCCAAATATGGTTGTTCGAACTAATGCTATGCTTGGTAGGTATTTGCAATATGTTTTGAGCTCTTACATAATCATGAGTTGAAATAGTGTATTGCCCTTTTGAAAAAAAGTATTTCAAGAATAAATAGTGTGTTACTCATTTATGATTGTAACTTGTTCTTCAATTGCCAATCATTTTACTCCATTTCTTGAAAAGAAATTCATTGTGTTTAAAGTCTTCATTACTAATGAATCTAAAGTTGTGATTTTCGGAATATTGTATTTTTTGATATTTATAATAATGATCCATGAAAGGAAAGAAATTAAAGTGTGGAATATGAAATACGACCATTGTGCCATGAATGAAGAACCATATGTATGGCCAAGAGAGCCAATGAAATAATGATGTTGAAAGTAATTGAAAGTATTAATGAAGTGATATATGGTGTGAAAGGTTATGAGATGAACATATTCATACTTATGTTTTCAATGTGCTATAAGCTCCTACGCCCTCATGAAGAGAGGCTATGGTGTTCCTAAATATTTTAAATGTTCTTAATTTCCTGTGACCACCCATGGCAATTACAAGTAAGTGGTAGTATGAACATGAAATGTGTCCATTGCCTAAATGAGAATTATGAGGTGTTATATGTCCCAATGGTTTCAACTATAGTTGTATGCTTCTGCAATAATATATGTAAATGACTTCGATTGTTAAGTCCCCAAGAGTCATGAACCTTGCTAATGACCTCAAGATGTCAAGTGAGTGAATAACGAGATGAAAGGGAGATATCATATTCTAAATGATGATGAACCTTAAGAAAAGAAATTGGGCTCATGTGCCACTGAAATCGATTTATTGATTCACCATGCATGTATTAATATAATGAGTGCGTTTCTCCATGATGAGGATGAACATGAAATATTCCAATGATATGAGAAATTACGACCTTAAATGTAATGACAAACTATGTTGCTTTGAGTTTATATATGGTATTGTGATTGTGATTACACTTCCACCCGTATATATTGGAGTGAGGCGGCAGGGTGGATTTGTGTAGGGATTGTGGTATTGTGATACACCTCCACCCTTATATGTTGGGGTGAGGCGGCAGGGCCGCTTTGTGTAGGGATTATAGTTTTGTGATTCACCTCCACCCGGATATATTGGGGTGAGGCGCCATGGACGCTTTGTGTAGGGATTGTGGTATTGTGATACACCTCCACCCGCATATATTGGGGTGAGGCGGCAGGGCCGCTTTGTATAGAGATTGTGGTATTATGATACACTTCCACCCACATATGTTGGGGAGGCGGCAGGGCCGCTTTGTGTAGGGATTGTGGTGTTGTGATACACCTCCACCCGCATATATTGGGGTGAGGCGGCATGGCCTCTTTATGTAGAGATTGTGGTATCGTTATACACATCCATCCGCATATATTGGGGTGAGGCGGTAGGGCCGTTTGGTGTGAAGGTGGTTATAGAGGATCCTCGACTTAATATCTATAAATGATTAATGGAAGATCTGAGTAAATTGACTCGACGTTGATGGCTATCTAAGCCCTTTTATTGTTATCATGATTCATCATTTTCATGTTGTATTTCCAAGCCCTTGAATAGGTGTATTTATATTGTGTAAGTAAACACTGTGAACGGTCTATGAGATGCATAGGTGTATAATATGATATGTGAACAATCTATGAAATGTGTATGTGTAAAATAAGAGAGGAAGGTGCCACTTTCATTGGCCTCGTTTGTATATGTTGTTACAATTACATTATATTATGTATTCCATGTATAGTTCATATGGCTTAGTTGATCCTAAAAGAAGTTTAGAATGATGCAAGTATAAGAAGACTTGAATTGTAATTCTATGGAATGTTTCGTAGTTTCTTAATGTATTTTATTTGCCTCTTATTTGAGTTACCGTATTTTCATATGTTGTTTTGAATGCCTTACATACGAGTACTATTCTGCATGTACTCACGTCCCTTTTGTCGGGGGTGCTGCATCTTTTAATGGATGCAGGTATACTCCTATATGATGATATGGATCTTTGATAGGGATCTTCTTCACTACTCAGCTCATGGTGAGCCCGCTACAGTTCTAGTGGGTGTTTCGGTCTAGTTCATTTTATGTATTTAGGTATCTATTATCATAGAAGCCCCATGTACATTGTGGGTGTAATTAAAGATTTGAGTTTTGTCATATATTTATGTTCACAGTATTTACAGCTATTTATAAAGTTGTGTAACCATCATGAGAAAATAATTTATGGGTCATTGAGCCAAATGTATTCAATATGAAAGTCAAGATCTAATTATATTTAGGTTAATCATGCATGAGTAATGATGAGAGGTTAATGTAAATTAGGCTTGCTCGACTGAGTTTACTCTGTTGAGCGTCGGTCGTGCTCCTCTGAGTTCGGGGCGTGACAAGTACTACTATATTATAATCATCTTCAAGATATTCCATTACTTTTGTCCAGTACGTAGGTGATCAATAGGGTCTCTTTAGATACTAACTAAATATTTTCCTACTACATATTTAGGAGCAAGGCAATATTTGTTTTAAAACTATATCCAACACTCTTCAAGTTTCTCTATATACCATCTTTAATTCGTCGTCTTCCAATTTGAAACAAAAGTAGTGTTTGAGATTTACGTGGAGACGTAGATACATATATTTATAATTAATAATGTTTTCCTCAACTAATCGTGGCAAAATCAAAAATTTGACAAAGGGTGTTCGAGGTTAATATATATCTATAAAAAGTAAAATATACATAATATAATATTTTATATAATTAGTGTAATAATCCATGTTAGCATCACGTAGAGCTCATTAAAGGAGAAGCATTATATATATATATATAAAATAATGAGGTTCAAGAGCTATATACAGTACTCTTTTTAAAGACATAAAAAATATCTGTTTTCTGGTCAAAGAGATTTTTCTCTATTATATTTCAACTGGTCCAGATTCTCCAGAAAACAAATGTGAAATCTAATTAAGTAAACGGCGTACGTTTACTCAACGACTCAACTTTTTATTCTATTCAAGTCAATATATTTGCTGATGTACGAGGGAACAAGAGTAACTTCCCATGTTTTGTCTCTACTATGCAAAGCTAATCGAAGTACAAAAAGAGTGTAAATATTTTTATGCAATTAAGTTAAATACTTAAATTACATGCAATAATAGGTAGTAAGAGTTTATAACTGATAACTTGAAAGATATAAATAACCAGTTTGTTATTATAACACATTAAATCACACCGACACAAGAACGGGTCGAACTTCATTTACGGGATCGAATTTGGACTTTTACCAAGCTCATTCGATTTATTGGTTTCGAAATTATTTATTTGTATTTATTTAATAAAAACTTTAACACATATACACTGTCCGATCCAAAGTTACTGAATTATGATAAACTAGTAGGTTGAACTCTACATATGGCGCCTTTATATTGACAATGTAAATAATTTTTACTTTGTCAATATGTATATAAACTTAAACCCTTTAATTACCCGTTCTAACTTAAGTAGTTACGGGACAACATACATCAGCAAACAAGTGAATCAAAATGTCCAACATCACTTGAATTAAGATAATTTTAATTTATTTCTTCTTTCTTATATTTGCTAAAAATAATTGTTAGATCCACAAGAAGATGGTGGCTTTTAACGTTATTTCATGGGGTTAGCTAAATTATTAAAATTTCCTATAATAAAATATTCTGTGTTTTTAGCAGCCCTCTGGCCCATGCACAAAACTGGTTGTTATGACAAGTATTTACTAGGATTTGATTATGTGGTCATTAGTATATAATCAAATCCTCATAGTCGTTAATTAACATCCACTCTTCTCTTCCAATTTGAAACTATTTGTATCAATTGTTGAAGTTTATTATGAGGCAATTGAGGTTATAGCACAATTTGCAAAAACACTAGTTATGATATACGTAATAAATTAGTTTGTTGGATCTTCGTGTGCACAATAAGATATGCGGTTAGTTATTAAGCTTATTTGCCATGATAGAAAATATATTTCATTTTCTCAACGTGAAAGTGACTCATAAATTATAAATTAGAAATATAGATCCTTATTTTATGTTATTGTAAAAGAATATTAGCACCATGATAATTTCGCACGTCTATAATAATTTCAATGGTAGTTGATATGCCAATTAGAAGCTCAACCACCTTTTTTTCCTTCTAATTTCTAAAATACAGGCTGCTAATAATTTTGCATGTCTATTCAGCAATCTTTTGACATGTACATATTGCACGGCTAAAAAAACAAATGTATTATGTGAACTTGTGTTATGTCTTATAATATCTTTAACGTATACTATCTAAAGTTCGGAACTTTAAGAGTTATAAATGTGAAACTCAGTGCTTTTAAATTCATCCCAAAACTTGAATTAAACTCTTATATATATATATATATATAATTTATCATTTAGATAACTAGTACTCCTATAATATCGCTGATGAATGCAAATTAAACCCAAAATGTTTGTAACATTCCAGTTATAATTTTTTGACAGACAAACTAAAAACTTAATATAACCTAAATTTCTTAATTAAGGAAATATTAATTAACTAATGTAGTTATCTATGTGTTTTTTTTAAAACGTAATTACCAAGTTCGTATCACAAGAACTTGTGGACAAAATGGAATGCCAAATTCAAACTTTCAAACTTCATTCAAATATATTTAAGTATCTCACCACCAAATTAGGCACATTTGCACTAATATATTTATATTCACTCTTAGTCTTCTAATTATAAGGATATTTAATAAGATAAGAAAAATCTGAAGCATGAATAGGTATTTCAAATTTAATTCAAAATCACGAATCTGACGACCAAGTTGGGTAAATTTGCACATATATATTTATTTTTTAAACTCACACTGAGTCTTCTAATAGACTTTAGTGTATCTTTTGTAAAAATAACTTTGTATATTACACTAATCTTGACCACAGCTGGCATCTGAAATTTTCTTTGGTTTTAATCCAAGGATAAGGGTAGGACAATTATTTTTTTTGCTTAATACCTAAGATTGTGGGTCCATTTTGGAGTACTATAAAATGGTACTCCAAAACGTAGAACATTGTTGTCATTCAAAATAATAATTGAAGTAGTCTTAATTTAATTAGTTCCTTAAACACCTCTTGAATTTATTGCTAAGGAAAGATCGTTGTTATTTTTACCTTTTCCATGAATTTAACTTTAAGACAACAATTTTATAGTTAACTTTCTCTCAATCTCATGAACAAGGGAAATTTTTTAAATATGAACATTTCTTTATCATTTGATTCATTTATTATTCTCATTATATTATTCTCTTTTGCTGATTAATAAGTGCACATGTACCTTATTGGACCTCCTAAGTTTATATATACTAAAAGCACAAAACTGGACATTGTTGCAAATAAAATCTTGGAATGTGTGTGGTTGGAGAAGAGTTATCGTTCTATGCATCTTATTAAGGATAGGGCGAATCAAACAACTCTTATAGATAGATTGCAATAGGAATGAAGAACCACTAATAATATTTGCTATTGCTTTTTTATGATAGAAATACAAACAGTTGGGTGCAAATCTTTCTTAATAAACAATAAAAAACGCACAAACAAAATATATTATTATGCGGGAATGTGATTCGTCAAGTTGGGACAAAAAATAAACGTCAAACTGGATTAAATATGCGAAGCAGTGGCGGATCTCGTGGCAATGATGGAGGTTCACATGAACTCAGTAGTTTTTACTTAGACCTTATATATATATATATATATGCTTACATTTTTTTATTAAATATCTATAAATATTTAATTGTAAACTCAGCTATTAATTAATTTGAGATCGCTATAAAAACTCAAAAACTATAAATTTTGGATTCACCTATGGTGCGAAGGTGCCTCTCATTCGCAAGGAGATCATGGAAAGAAAGAGTTGTTGCTATTTAAATTGACATTACATATTTTTTTATACACCTGATTAAATTGACTTGGAAAACCAATCAAAGTCATCTAATCTAAAAATATGCATTGGTAAGTGAATTTTAAGGTCAACATTCAACAAAGTATATAATATAACGTCAAATGGATGTAATTTTTGATGAATTTGCCTCTTTATCCCAAATGGGTATTCAAGAAAATTACTTTACTGAAATTTGGCAAACTTTGTTTTCTCTTCTGGCTGAGGCGTGAGAACTGAGTATTTTCCCATACTTTATGCTTTAAACTCAAGCAAAACAAAAAAAAAAAGAGGGGTGTGTTGAGGTGGCGCTTTCTGAAGATGACTGCACCACGCGCTTGGACGCGCTGTGCCACTGAACTACACGTGTGGCTATAGTCAATAAATATTGGGAAATTAAATTATATAAACCTAAAAAGTAGAATACACTTATATGAGTTTGAACTTTTATATATGGTCAGTGATAAAGAATTCCTACATTTCGACAACAAAATCATTTTATTCCATCCAAATCGTAAGTGGCCACACAAGAGATCATTTTCTAAATAGTTACTTGGAATCATCTCTGATAACTAAAATTAGAAGTAACATATATGATAAAAAGATAGAAAATGTCAAAGAATTTTTAGATATCAAATCATTTCTAAAATAAATGTATATAACCATCTATAATAGTGATATTCTTAATATGAAAAATAAGATAAATAACACAGATAACATAAAAAATTGTACTATAACAATGTATATGAATTAGATTTTATACATATCTATTAAATTCAATAATTGTGTTGGTGGAAGATAGCAAATAGCTCATAAAATTAGTCGAAATGCACGTAAAGTGACTCGGACGTGATGATAATAAAAACAAAGTTCTTACACATATGTATTGATAAACCGTGTTTTTTTTATCTAGAGGTGTTGTGTGGTACCCACTGAGGTGGGGGTAATGGGGGGGGATGGTTTTTTTTGGGAGGGGGGGTTCTCATTTTATATATAAGTAGGTGGCCTTTGGTGCTGGTCTTATTAGTTAGGCCTCTCTTTGCATTCTCTCTCAAATTCTTCCCTAAGTCTCTCTCTTTCTTTGATCTAATAACAAAAAGCTATTTGTTCCTCTCCTCGATCTATATAGCTCTAAATCAAGAAGATAATAATATTATTTTCTTGAACTTTGTTATATAACTATTTTTGTTGAAATAATAATGGGGAGACAACCATGTTGTGACAAAGTTGGATTGAAGAAAGGTCCATGGACAGCTGAGGAAGACAAGAAGCTCATTAACTTTATTCTCAACAATGGCCAATGTTGTTGGAGAGCTGTTCCTAAACTTGCAGGTCTATCTCATTTTTCTACTATGGAGCTATGTTCTTTAGTGGCTAATTGTGAAATAAGGAAAAAGTGATCATTTGCACAAATGGCCCTTTTATGACTATTCCCTGTTAACTCAGTGAGCTAGATGTGTCTGGGAAAAAAAAAAAGAATCATTCAATTACTTTTAAATGTGAAATACAATCCACTGGATAGACAGGGATAGAATTTAAAAAATAGCCTCAGAAAAGGTCATGCTATGAAAATAATCCACGAAAAAGTTTGATGTCAATGATTGTTCCATTCCCATTGGTCCAATCTTGTTTCTCTGTAGTGATTTGAAATGATAAACAATTTAATTAATTACTTCAGAAAAGGTTCTTTACCAAATAGTTTAGTAATAAATAGTAGTACTATTATTTTTATTTTTTTCATTTTTTTGTGGGTGCTGAGTTTTTTATTATGTTGCAGGGCTTTTGAGGTGTGGAAAGAGTTGTAGACTGAGATGGACAAATTATCTGAGACCAGATTTAAAGAGAGGACTTTTATCAGAATATGAAGAAAAAATGGTTATTGATCTTCATGCTCAACTTGGCAACAGGTAAATTATTTAATTATCTTTGAAAAAACCATGCCAATTATTTCTCATACTTTTCACTTTTGGCATTTGAATATTTAAAAACATGAGTTTTGAAATTACTTTCATGTGGAGTTCATTAAAAGCAAACTTCAAGAAAAAAAGTAGTGACTTCAAATAATGTCTGAAGTGGTAGTCAACAACTTTAACTCAATTTCAAGCACCCATTCTTCACTGTGTAGCTTTCAGTGTCATTGTTATTATCAATTTTTTTTTTCTTACCTATTTAAGACTCTTTTTACCCAAATGGGAAAATGGACCCCTCAAATATTGCACTTCACAAGATACCAATATGTCAAACATAAAAAAAATAAAAAATACTACTACTACTATCACATATCAAAATTTAATCCGACGATATTTTCGTGTGACCTATAAATTATGGATTCGAGATGTGGAAGCAGTCATTAATGTTTGAATTAGGATAGACTGTCAATGTTACACCCTTTGGGTGTTGCCCTACGCTGAACCCTGCGTAAATACGAGATACCTTGTGGCAGGGGCGGAGCTAGAGTGCCGGAAGCGGGTTCGGCCGAACCCAGTAGCTTTGATTCGAATTTTATATTTGTCTTAAAAGATTCATTGGATATGTATAAATTATTAATTTAGAACTCATTAACTTAAAACGATTTAAGTTTCGAACCCATAATCTTAAAATCTTGGCTTCACCTCTGCCTTGTGCTTCTTGATGCCCTTTAATATTTATTTACTATTAGTGTATGCAAGTAACTCATTTCTTTACCTTTGAAAATTGTTTGCAGGTGGTCTAAAATTGCCTCTCATTTACCTGGACGAACTGATAATGAAATCAAGAACCATTGGAATACACATATCAAGAAAAAATTGAGGAAAATGGGGATCGATCCAGTTACTCACAAACCACTCTCTACTACTATTACTAATGACCAAATTACAAACATACAACAGCCAGAAAATCTGCCAATTCAACAAGAAAAAGTACAAGATTTTCTGCCAATTCAACAAGAAAAAGTACAAGAAATAATGCCACCTTGCACAGTAAATGATGTTTCAATTGATCAGTCAGCTATTACAGAGATCAAAATAGGCGACGACAATAACAATAACAAGAATACGGGGACAAGTTGCCCAAATAATAACGATATTTTTGACTCAACTACAGTGGAAGTCAACAATAATGGCTTTTGTACTGATGAAGTTCCATTGATCGAACCCCATGAGATTTTAGTCCCTTCTAAATCAACCCCATCAACATCATCTTCTTCTTCTTCATCTTCATCATCCTACATAATTGAAGAGTTAAAGTTTTTGCCAAGTTTTGATGATTGGCCAATGGAAAATAACATGGGATTTGGATGGGAAAATGATTTCAGCAGCACACTGGATTTCTTGCTTAATGATGATAATGACATGAATAATGTCACATGTGATGAATCTTGGAAGTTTGAGCAACTCTTGTGATATAAGTTATCGATACGCGAGTTTAATTAAAAAAAATTATTTCTTTTTGATTGGCAAGTTCGTGTCACTATTTTTATTTTTATTTTTATTTTTTTTAAACTTTTATTGTCAATAGTAGTTTAGATGTTACATGCAGTTAAGTGGAATAAAAAGTCAAAAATATGGGGACAAAACACAAAAGCCCCATATCAAATATTTGTTTAATTTTACTTTTCTGTTAAAAGCTGTTTGTTCTAATGCATAAATCAGATTAAATTTGCATGTAAGTGAATGAATTTGCAAGTTATAATATTGTGGTCATGCAAGAGATAGTGCCTTTTATTATCTATTGATTTTTATTTTTATTTGTATTTGTTTAAGAATCCAATATCTGAAACCCACATGCCTCATTAATTCGAATTTGGGTGTGTAAAGCTTAATAAAGAGCGAAGTAACTCTATCAGAAACTTCTCTATTAATTTGTCGTTCTAAATCGAGAACTCTGATTATGTTTTGGAGGGATGTATGATGTTATTGCATTACTAAAAAACAGTGCAATTTAGTCCGCCATTTTCGATCGAAATCGGTTGGAAATTGATAATTTTCGACTAAATTCCGACCGATTTTAATTGGTCGTAAAAATGATGGTCGCTAACGTATACCGAACGAAATCGGTCGGAAATTTTCGACCGAAGTCGGTTAGAGATTTCAAAGCGTTGACTGACTGTCAAACTTTAATTTTCGACCGAAATAGGTCGGAAACTATTAAATATATTTTTAAAATTTTCAAATTTACGACCGAAATCGGTCGGAAACTATTAAATATATTTTTTTTAATTTATAAATTTCCGACCGAAGTCGGTCGGAAACTATTAATTTTTTTTTTAATTTTCAAATTCCGACCGAATTCAGTCGGAAATGTAAAAAACAAAATTATTTAATTAATAATTAGTTGTAAATTGTAATAAATTATTAATTTATTTTTAAAAATAAATATAAATTCATAATTGCCTACCGAATTCGGTTGGAAATTTCAATAAACTGGAGAATTTATTTCGGTTGGAAATTATGAATTTCTGGGGGAAAACAAT
This sequence comes from Nicotiana otophora, assembly GCA_000715115.1. Lineage (NCBI taxonomy): Eukaryota > Viridiplantae > Streptophyta > Magnoliopsida > Solanales > Solanaceae > Nicotiana > Nicotiana otophora. Next base: position 116,842 of record AWOL01S0008953.1, read on the forward strand.
TAATTTCCGACCGAATTCGGTCGAAAATCTGGGTAAAAACTAGGCAGAAAATGCCTGTTTTTAAGCTACACCACCTGCCAATTACAACCAATATCCATCCTATAATGGCAGCATTACATTGCTGCCATTCAACCTTAATTAATCAACAACAATGAATATACTAACAACAACAACAACAATAATTAACTAACAAAAACTATTAACTAACACTAACAACCATTATCTAACAACAACAACAACTAATAACAACCACAACAAATAATAACAACCACAACAACAACTACTAAAATGTTCAATAACAAAATAACAATACAATCATCATTCAAAACTAGTCTCAACTAAATATTCACAAGTTCAATACTTTGTTTAGCAACACACACCATTCAATGAGTTTTTTTATCTAGCATCATCTCCATCTTCACTCCTAGAACCTTCATCGTCGGCACATGGGGAAGGCTCACGAGACCGGAGAATGGGGAAAGCACCACTAGCAAGAAGATTGGTCAGTTGACCTTGAAGGAGATTAAATTGTTCGCCTCCTTTCTAGCTGAACTTGAAGGGTACCAAATTGTTCATCTCTCTTTTTTTTCTCTAGCCTTTGTCTCTTCAAGCTCTGATGTCAGCTTTGCGATCTTCTGTTCCATAGACGATATAGTCGACCTATCAATCGCCTCGCCTTGGGCGGAAGTCCCTATACATTGCAATCCAGCCCTGTAGCACCGAAATGATTTATCTGGAAGGTCGTATGCTATCCCATTTTTAAGACCACTAACAACATCCAACCATATTCTCTGTGCTTCTTCGTCTGAAATGGGCGGTCGTTCGTTTTGCTCATTCGGTGGCAAGCTCTGAGTGTACTCCTCCACATTAATCTTGTAGCAACCCTTTATTTAGAAGACAGAAAATTACTAACTATATAATATTATAAATATTTATAGTAGTTATGAAACTTACATGTGTAGTCTTCGCTCGGTCCTCGACCCATCTAGTTGGATATGTCGGTGCCTTCTTCTTCCGGATGTGAGTCTCCATGAAGAACTCATCATGACTCATCTTTCTCTCATATTTTTTTCCTACAAATATAATAAAACGTGTTAACGAAATTAACATATATAAATATAGTTCGATAAAAATAGACCGAAATATTTTAAGAAATTACCAGTTGTCTCCTCGTATCCCCCACGCTCCTTGAACCCAGACAGTGCAAGGAGTCACCCTTCTCAGATGCTAGAGCTTTCTTTCCCAGTTCACTCTGCTTCTCGAAATTTTCGGTAGCCCAATACCTCTGCAGATCCTCCTATAAATCCGGTAGAACCCATGAAGGCTTCTTGTTAACCTTTCGAGCGGAGTAGAAGGAATAAGAGCGTCTCTTACGGCATTTGTACTCTCAATTTGCATAAATTTCACGGTTATACCGGTCCTCCCAAGCACACTTAGTCTGCAAATAAAGTATGTAACGTTAGATGCAAATATCGTTAATATAATGTTTAAATATATAAGAATTGTATTAAAACCTTAAATTGGTTGAACATTTGTTGCACGAGATCCTCTGGAAAGTCACTCCAAGTCGGATAGGGTGCATTATACAATCCGCCAAGAATATCAGTGATTATCTTTGTAACCTGATGATTAGGAATGAACCTGCAACATAGAAATTACATTAAATAAATAAGAGTGGCTATTATAATTCAGCAAAAATAAAGAAGTAATAAATAAATCTTACCCATTGCCCTCAGGCCTGATGATCATCCTATGATAACGATCATAACGTACTTCATCTGGATCATCCTCCTCCGATGAATCTGAAGGGTGCGCAGAAGGGGGGGGGCATCTGGCTCAGTGCTACTATCCCGAAGACGAAGTCTAAAAATGCTAGGAGACGAACTCCGTGGAGAGGGAGACAGGGTCCCTGATGAATATGGTTGCGATCCATACCCCTGCATCGATCTAGACCCCTGCTACGATCCAGACCACTGCTGCAATCCGGCCGGCTGAAATCTAGATAGATGCGATCCAGCTGAAGATGAAGAAAATAGAGCATATGACGGGCGTACCACATGGCTCTGTGACTGGTGACTCGATGCACCCATGTAACTACTTGTAGGATCATGTGGAGGAAGCGGGGTATAGCCATGTGGCGGAGAATGGTGATAATACTGCTGGGCAGGCGAATGGTAGGTAGTATGATGAGTAGATAAATGTGGTGGAATAGATTTGTGCCTAGAAAATTGTTGTCGGCCATCAGTAGCAGAGGGATGCAAGTGTGGAGTAGAAGGAAGCGAGGGCGTAGCACCATCATCATGATCAATAGGCCTTTTATCTTTCCTAGACCTACCTCGACCCATACCGGCCATCTGCATAAATTAAAGAAAATGTTAGAATTGAGAATATAAATCTATATAAGTTGAGAGCGCTTGAAAAAACTAACATTCTAGTCGTCTTTGTCGACGTATCCTTCCTCGTCTGAAAATCCTTCCTCTTCACTTATTTCATTTTCATTAGATGATTCTTTATCCTCATTTTCTATGATTATTATTTCCTCCATATCAACTTCTTCTAATATGCGTTGAGGATGCTCCAAGTAATTTTCTAACTGATCATCCACCATTTGGTTAACACTTGAGGTATCGTTTTGGTAAGCAACATCTAGCACATTTTCAACTTTCACCCTACCAACAGGCTTTGTTTTGATTACAACCAATCAATCAGCCTTATCCCTCTACAATGGATATGGAGCATAGTACATTTGCCTAACTCTTTCTGCAATTATAAAAGGATCATAGCGATCATACTCTCTCTTTTTATTAACCTCAATTATGTTGTACTATGAGTGTACATTTGTACCTCTTCTAGGTGTTGGGTCAAACTACTTGCATCGGAAAAGTATGATCTTCTTATTTGGCCAACCTGAATATGACAATTCTAGAATCTCTTTGATCACACCATAATAATCATTTTCCTCATCCTGGTTGCATTCACCACCTTTGACACACACCCCACTGTTATTGCTTTTTTTAATACTTGGAGTATTCCTCGGTGTGAAATTTGTAACCATTCACATAATACTTAGACATGGTCATAACCGTAGGTGCAGGTCCCCAAGATATGTCTTTCAAAAATTGATTAACATCGTTGCTTGGATTATTGACCTACATGTAGGGGTAAATAAATCACAAGTGAGCAAGTATATTTACAAGTATGTATATTCACATATGAGAAAGTATGTAAGATGTACTTACACACTCTTTAAACCATGCCTCAAATGTAGAATATACAGCACCATGACCAAATTGACTCACGAAGTCACTGAGCGACACATTGAAAATTATTTGTTAGTTGTATCAACCAAATTAAATAGTAGCCCATGTAAATTAATCTTACGGCAATACTTACTGAAGAAAGGATTGAACTTCCGGACAACTTAGCAACACATGATTTGAAGTTGATTTGTACTCCATACTATTTAGGCCCCTTTTTGTTCGATCTTTAGAACCTCGACCTGGTTGATTGAATATGGACATTGGTGGATATAATGGATCAATCTCAATCACCACATTGTGTCGATTGGGCCTATTTCTAGCACATGGCACATGACTGTCAAAGTAGTAAGAACAAAAATAGACAGTTTTCTTTGCAAGATAGGCTTCGCATATGGATCCTTCAATCTTATTCCTCTATTTAACAAATTGTTTACACTTGCCGATAGTCCTGCACATTGTCATATTAGACGATAACGTTAAAGAAAATTACTATATGACCCAAAAGGTCATCTTATATTTTAGAACTTGAATCTGCACTCTTAAGCCTTACAAATCTCATTTTTACCTTTCTCGATTTACGTGCGCAGTCCGGGCAGGTTTTCGAAAAGCTTTTATGTTGAAAACTAATGAAAATAAGAATTTTTGTCTTAAAAGTTGATTTTAGTTGATTTCGGTCAATATTTTTGATAAACGGGCTCGGATCCGTATTTTGACAGTCCCGATGGGTCCGTATCGAATTATGAGATCTGAGCGTATGTTCGGAATCGAATTCGGAGGTCCCTAGCTCAAGTTATGAATTTTTGATGAAAATTAAAAGTCTGAAAATTAATTATTTTTAAGAATTGATTGATGTTTGGCATTGTTAGTACCGGGTCCGTATTTTGGTTCCGGGGCCTGGTACAGGTTTATTATGATATTTAAGACCTGTCTGAAAAATTTGGTGAGAGACGGAGTTGATTTGACGTGATTCGGACCTTTGGTTGAGAAAATAGTAATTTTAAAGTGTTCTTGAGAATTTCATTCGATTTGGTGCTAAATTCGGAGTTTTAGGTGTTATTTTGGCAATTTGATCACGCGAGCAGGTCCGTATGATGTTTTTAGACTTGTGTGCATGTTTGGTTTGGAGCCCCGAGGACTCGGGTGAGTTTCGGATAGGCTACGGGGTGATTTGCACTTAGAAAATCTAAGATTTTTGTTGCACCAGTTGTTCTGGTGTGCCCTTCTTCGCATTCGCGTAGGTAGTGTCGCGAACGCGAAAGGTAAAACGGGGTCAAGGGAAATTTCTTCTTCGCAAACGCGAAGCGTTGGGGGTGGTACCCTTCGTGAACGTGATCTGTCTCACGCGAACGCGATAGTTTAAGGGGCTTGGGGGAGGGGGGTCATGTTCTTCTACGTGAACGCGTCTACTGGGTCGCGAACGCGAAGGTTTGGGGGGAGTTGCCTTACGCGAACGCGTAGAAAGACTCGCGAACGCGAAGTCCTTAGGCCTATGTGCATCGCGATCGCGACAGGCCTCTCGCGAACGCGATGAAGGCCTGTCCAGTGACTTAAAACAGACTCCAAACACGGGTTTAAGCCATTTCTTCAATATTTTTCAAGAACCAAGCGGGTAGAGGCAATTTTCAAGAGTCATTTTCTTCCCCAAAGTGTTGGTAAGTGATTCTAAATTATTTTCTTTCAATTACCCATTACATTTCTTGAATTATCAACCTAAAATCTAGAATTTCATGGTAGAATTAGGGGTTAGGGTAGAAACTAGGGATTTCGAAAATTTGAGGATTTAGACCCCAATTTGAGGTCAGATTCCAAACTAATTACATATTCGGGCTCTGGGTAAATGGGTAAAAGGATTTTGGTCCGAACCTCGGATTTTGATCAAGCGGGTCCGGGGTCGATTTTTTGACTTTTTGAAGGAAAAATTGGAAAATTTAATTTATGCAATATAATTGATTCCTTTAGCAATATTTGATATTATTGAGTCATTGTTTAATAGATACGAGTGGTTTGGAGGTAAATTCCAAAGGCAAAGTTGCGATCGAGAATTAAATGGCCTTCGGAGCGAGGTAAGTGTTGTATGTAACCCTGACTTGAGGGAATTAAGAACCTTAGATTACTTGCTAAGTAAAATTCATGTGAGCGGCGTATATGTGAGGTGACGAGTACTTATGCTCCGCCAATTTACCTATTTTACATGTTTCTCTGTTTTTCTTATATTGTCTCATTCCTATGCCAAATTGCTATGTGTTATACAAGTGTTGTTCAATTTATCGTTCTTATCATGTTTACGGATTTTCTGGTGATAATTGAGTTTTTATTTCAAAGTTGAGATTGATATTATGGAACCAAATGTTGAAGTAAGGTTTGTACTTGTTATTCTATCTCCCTGTTGTTATTTATGCATTGCATTATGGTAAGGGAGAGTGTTAATGCACGAAGGGTGATGCCGTGCCATATTATGAGTGTTAATGCACGAAGGGTGATGTCGTGCCATATTGTGAGTGTTAATGCACGAAGGATGATGTCGTGCCATGATATGAGAGTTAATGCACGAAGGGCGATGCCGTGTCGTTTCTATTAATTTTATGGTGAGATTGAGAGTAAAAGCACGAAGTTTGATGCCGTGTATTTTTCCTTACTGTATTCACTATTCCTGTTGATTCATGGTATATTGACTGCACCGGTGATCATTCTGTTGTAGTTCTTTATCTTGTATTCCCCTCAGTATGTTCCCCTCCCGACATTTCTTGTTTAGTTCTTCATTTCTGTTATTTGTATATACACTGTTAAATTATATCGGTAAATTTGTAGGTGCCTTTCCTTAGCCTCGTCACTACTTCGTCNGAGATTGAGAGTAAAAGCACGAAGTTTGATGCCGTGTATTTTTCCTTACTGTATTCACTATTCCTGTTGATTCATGGTATATTGACTGCACCGGTGATCATTCTGTTGTAGTTCTTTATCTTGTATTCCCCTCAGTATGTTCCCCTCCCGACATTTCTTGTTTAGTTCTTCATTTTTGTTATTTGCATATACATTGTTAAATTGTACAGATTGATTTGTAGGTACCTTGCCTTAGCCTCGTCACTACTTCGTCGAGGTTAGACTCGACACTTACCAGTACATGGGGTCGGTTGTACTGATATTGTACTCTATACTTTCTGTATAGATTTTGATACCGGCTTGGGTTGATCGAGATTTTTCTATTGGTCCGCTGTCCGGAGACTCAAGGTAGATCTGCCGGCGTTCACAGACCTTGAAGTCCCCGTCTATCTTTTCTGTTCTACTGTTTCTTTCATTCAGACAGTTGTATTTCTTTTTGACTATTACTTGTAGCAAATTCTAGAATACTCGTGAATTGTGACTCCAGATCCGGGTGGTAGTAATTAATACAGTTTTATGATATTCCGCACTTATTATATTTTATCTTAGTTAATTATTGTTATTTACTGAATGGAAATAAGGAATTGGTTTAATAATTCTCTAATGTTGGCTTGACTGGCAAGTGAAATGTTAGGCGCCATCACGGTCCCGTTGGTGGGAAATTTCGGATCGTGACAATTACAAGAATAAATCAAGGTTTGATCATTACCTCCCGAATGGATACATCCACCTGCATTGAGCCGGACCTCCAAGTCACGCCTCGTGTACAAGGTGAATTGGAAGGTGTTCCATCACATCAAAGAAATCACATAAAAAAATCTTTTCCAGCTTATTACTGATTACATGAATGTTCCGATTCATTTGAAATAGGTTTTCTTCCCTTAATGTGGTAGAACATAAGTCTTTGAAGAACAAACTTATCTATGTGATGGGTTTTCATATATTTTCAGGCAATCCACAAAATGCAATTGGGATTAAGGTTTCCATGAATATATGACAGTCATGACTTTTCATATGAGTTAACTTTCTCTCAACCATATCGGCATGCTTTCCCAGGTTCGATGCATAGTTCTCGGGCATCTTTAGGTTTGTAACCCACTCACAAATCTGTCGTCTTTGTTCCAAAGTAAATGTGTAGCTGGCCTTGGGCTTGAACACCTTACCATTGTTCCCAGACTGCAAATGTAATTCAGGTCGCCTGTAATATTCTTGTAAGTCCAGTCTAGCCTTCGGGTTATCTTTTATCTTATTCTTATCATCCATCACTGTGTTGAACAAATTGTCAAAATAGTTCTTCTCAATATGAATGATATCAAGATTGTGCCGGAGATTATTATCCTTCCAATATGGTAACTCCCAAAATATGCTCTGTTTTGTCCAGTTATGAGTAACACCATATTCAGAAAATCTAGAAGGTGGGGACTCGGTAACTTTAGCAAAGTTCTGAACCCTCTACCAAATTTTCTCACCAGAATAAATTAGAGGTAGCAAATCATGGTCAATTGTATTCTTTTTGAATGCGTCTCATGATCAACTGGCAAGAACTGACGATGACAATCAAACCATGACTGCTTTCGGCCATGTCTTAAAGTGAACGCTTTACCATTTTCCATGCAGTAAGGACATGCTAACTTTCCGACAGTCATCCACACAGACAACATTCCATACGCAGAAATATTATTAATGGTCCACATTAAGTTAGCACGCAAGTTGAAATTTTGCTTAGTTGATATATCATATATCTCAACTCCATCATACCACAACTGTTTAAGCTCATCACTCAAACTCACTTGAAACTCTATCCAATCATATAATTTTCAACTTGACTTAGCCTTAGGGCTCTTCTTAGACCATAAACCATTTTTAATGCACCCCATACATATACTATCAAGATCAATTGATATCATTCAAATTACCAGTCTTGTTCATACCCGAATTGATATATTTAGCATCCGCCAATCTTCTTAATGGTCTTAAAATACTTAGAAAAAATTCGGGGTGTTACATTTAACTTATATATATATATATATATA
>AWOL01S0008953.1:126422-140513 GCA_000715115.1 Nicotiana otophora
ACAAATATATAGTATAGTAATATATATATATATATATATATATATATATATATATATATATATATATATATATATATATAGAGAGAGAGAGAGAGAGAGAGTATAATATAGTATATATACTAAGTGTATAGTATATAAGCTATATTCGATATAACATTAGCTATATTAAGATGTCATAATTAATATTTTGTCAAAGGAGTCTATTTCCTTTTTTATTTTATTTTTATTTTATGTAATTACCTACGGTGAATTGACTAGCTTATCACCATATGAAGATGATCTTAGATATCAATAACTCAAATATTATTTAAAACAAGTATGTCATCGTTCCCACTTGGCAATCATTAGTGATAGTATAATTATCTTAAAATACATCAATTAATTACTTTTGATTCACATATTGTGCTATTTTATTAATATTCATATTCCTTTTTTTTTTGCTCAGTGTCGCTACCCGCTTTGAGAAACGACTAATCCGGGTTCGTATAGGGACGTCCTATTTTGATGCTAAAACGCTCCCTATCAAAAGCGATTCTATTCTCAAATTTTGAACTCGAGACCTCGATTAAGGAGAGAGAAAGATACTTACACACCATGAAGAATGAAGTAGATATTGGATGTCCAACATTAGAGATGTAGTTTTCTTTTTCAACTTAATATTTTTTATAAAATAAAAAATATTTATTCTGTAAACATTCTCGTGAAAAACACATCTATTTTACAGTTAATACCCTAAAACTCCCCTAAACTATTACGGTTTTTTTTCAGTTTCATGTTTAAACTATCCGGTGTCCCCAAAACCCCCCCTAAACTATATTTTCCTTCATATTGAAATACCCTCGTTATATTTTTGGCAAACTGTGTGTAATAACTTGCTATTGCGTGTGTGATGACCAAACATCTATCAAAAGGTCCCCACCTAATAACATGTAACGGCTAATTAAACCTTTCTTCCTCTTTTTTCACCATTTCCCCCCATTTTTTCTCCTTTCTTCTTCATTTCTCCATCTAGTTCCATCTGAAATTCTCCCTCTCTTTTACACGACCTAGAATCTCACCTGTCGTGATGGCGCCTATCTCGATACTAGGCAAGCCGTTAATGTCACTAAACCATAATTTCTTTAAAGTTTAAAAATATAATATTTAAATACAATACAAAATCTCTCAAATATAAATACGAACATTCCCTAAAACCTGGTGTCACTGAGTACATGAGCATATAATATGAATACAAATCTGAAAAAGTACGATCTACAATAGTCTAAAACCATAATACAGTAATACAGAGATAGGGAAGGAGAGACAAGGTCCTGCGAAATACGGTAGCTACCTCTGAATCTCCGAAAAATTAGCTGTACGGAAGAATCAATACCCGCTATGTCCGGAAATACTTGGATCTGCACACGAAGTGCAGGGTATAGTATGAGTACAACCAACTCAGCAAGTAATAATAATAACTATGGAACAGAAGAAAATGATGAGCTACACAGTTATAGTTCACTTTCAGTAATTCCAGCAAAGAATAGATATGCTTTCAAATCCAGCAGTTTAAGTCAAATCAATTTTATGCAGTTCAAGTTCATATAATCCGGATATAAAATCCTTCAGAAATTTTACAACAATGACAGATAGCAACCAAATGCAAAGCAAGTACAGCCTCTCACGCAACAGTCACTCAACTCATCACAACGGCTCAACCACTCGGCTCTCAGCCCTCAGCACTCACACTCAATGGGTACCCGCGCTCACTGGAGGTGTACAGACTCCGGAGGGGCTCCTACAGCTCAAGCGCTATAATCTGCACGGACAACTCACGTGTTATAATATAAATATCTGGATCTGTACGGCAAACTCACGTGATGCACGGCCAACTCACGTGTTATAGTATAATGTAAGGATCCGCACGGCCAACTCACGTGCTATAGTATAATATAAGGATCTGCACGGCCAACTCACGTGCTATAGTATAATTAAAGGATTTACACGGCCAACTCACGTGCTATAGTATAATATCTCACAATCATGAAATCAGCCCAAACAACAATGATATGACACATCAATAATGAACAATAGAGACTGAGACAAAATAATCAAGTAACTATGATTGAGTACAAAACAACGATTTAAGCAAATAATTCAACATGTACACGACTTCTGTGGATCCCAACAATACCAATATATAGCCTAAACATGGTTTTTAACATGACTTATAGTTAAATTTCTACAACACATAGAGAACACATAATTATCAACAAGTTATTCAACTTTACAGTCTCCACGGGACGGACCAAGTCACAATCCCCTCGGTGCACNAGACAAGGTCCTGCGAAATACGGTAGCTACCTCTGAATCTCCGAAAAATTAGCTGTACGGAAGAATCAATACCCGCTATGTCCGGAAATACTTGGATCTGCACACGAAGTGCAGGGTATAGTATGAGTACAACCAACTCAGCAAGTAATAATAATAACTATGGAACAGAAGAAAATGATGAGCTACACAGTTATAGTTCACTTTCAGTAATTCCAGCAAAGAATAGATATGCTTTCAAATCCAGCAGTTTAAGTCAAATCAATTTTATGCAGTTCAAGTTCATATAATCCGGATATAAAATCCTTCAGAAATTTTACAACAATGACAGATAGCAACCAAATGCAAAGCAAGTACAGCCTCTCACGCAACAGTCACTCAACTCATCACAACGGCTCAACCACTCGGCTCTCAGCCCTCAGCACTCACACTCAATGGGTACCCGCGCTCACTGGAGGTGTACAGACTCCGGAGGGGCTCCTACAGCTCAAGCGCTATAATCTGCACGGACAACTCACGTGTTATAATATAAATATCTGGATCTGTACGGCAAACTCACGTGATGCACGGCCAACTCACGTGTTATAGTATAATGTAAGGATCCGCACGGCCAACTCACGTGCTATAGTATAATATAAGGATCTGCACGGCCAACTCACGTGCTATAGTATAATATAAGGATCTGCACGGCCAACTCACGTGCTATAGTATAATTAAAGGATTTACACGGCCAACTCACGTGCTATAGTATAATATCTCACAATCATGAAATCAGCCCAAACAACAATGATATGACACATCAATAATGAACAATAGAGACTGAGACAAAATAATCAAGTAACTATGATTGAGTACAAAACAACGATTTAAGCAAATAATTCAACATGTACACGACTTCTGTGGATCCCAACAATACCAATATATAGCCTAAACATGGTTTTTAACATGACTTATAGTTAAATTTCTACAACACATAGAGAACACATAATTATCAACAAGTTATTCAACTTTACAGTCTCCACGGGACGGACCAAGTCACAATCCCCTCGGTGCACGCCCACACGCCCGTCACCTAGCATGTACGTCACCTCCAAATAATCACATGATACGAAACTCTGGGGTTTCATACCCTCAGGACCATATTTTTAAAACGGTTACTTACCTCAAACCGTGTAATCCTTTATTACGCTATGCCCTTTCCACGAGAATTGGTCTCTGAAAGCCTCGTATCTAACCACAATTAATTCGATTCAGTCAATACCAATTATTGTAATTAATACCATAAGGAGATACTAAATTTTCTAATAAAATCCAAAATTAACTCAAAACTTGCCCGTGGGGGCCACGTATCGGAACCCGACAAAAGTTACAGAATATGAACGCTCATCCAACCATAAGTCCAACCATACAAACTTCACCAAAATCCGACACCAACTCGACCCTCAAATCGTTAATTAAAACCTATGAAGATTTCTACCATTTTCAACTCAATCCTTACCCATTTGAACTTAACAATATTTCCACAACCTTATTGGTATGTATACATAATACTCTTACACCCAAGAATCATACTATAAATCACTCATTTTTACTCAAAATCCGAAATTGAAGAATTGAGGAAAGAAATTCTTATCGCTTTGAAGCCCTAGCAAGATCCTTATGAAATCTTCAAACCTTGAACAAGAATTGATGGATAAATGACTAAGTCTTCACTTTCTCTCTCTAAAATACTCTCACATCTCTCTAAAATATCAGATTTTGGCTCAAAAATGAGTTTCAAGGGCTATAAATCGAAGTTGGGTCGAGTCAAAAATTAGAAAGAATGGAAGCTCTGACGCAGTTATGCGATCGCATAACAGGTATGCGGTCCGCATACCGGCCGCATAATTTGGCCTCCAAAGCTGGGCGTTACTGACCCGGTCTGCGATCATTATGCGGTCCGCATACTTGTTCTACGGTCGCATAATGCACCGCAAAATAGGTCTGCGGTCGCATAGTGCACCGTAGATGTTTCTCAAATCTTGCCCCTCTCCTGGTCCACTTTGCGACCATTATGTGGTTCGCAGAGTGATTCTGCGACCGCATAGTGATCACAGAAATGACCTTTTTCTGACAAAAATTTTCTTTACACATCTTTGTACTAATTGATCTATCTCGGTACCACCAAATCTTAATTTCCTTAGCAAAATTTCTCTGGGGTCGTTACACATAAGTCAACATTCAGTCAATATTTTTAACTTAAATTTTATACCTTGGAACCGGACCCAAACCAATTACCCTGGCAAGCCAAATAACAACTGTAATTCACAATTTGAGCAGTAAATGGGGAAACGGGATTATAATACTCAAAACGACCGGCCGGGTTGTTATACTCTTGTTATTACTGAATCTATTTTTTATCTTTCTCATTTTATTCTTCTTTAATTTATTACCCGAATTTATTTGAAAGAAGAAACACTCATTCAACAACTCACAAAAAAAAAGATCTAATTTTTTAGGTAAAATTGACTTGAAGTTACCCAGCAAATTTATACAATAATTTTGCAACAAAGAAGTTAGTTTTTAAAGAAGTAGTACCTGTGCATAGCTATCTTCTTCAAAGCAACTCGAAGTTTTACCAATAATCTCCACTCAGTCAGAACTCCAATGAACCCTAGATCTTTCAGCAAACCCTAATTTTTAATCCTCAATCTTGATCAAAAACAAAATAAGACTAAGCAATCGAGGGTTATTGGGAATAAATCAAGGTTACAACGACATTTAATGGAGCAAATCGCTACTGAAAGGTACAGTATACATCATCGAAAGAGGAGAGAAAAGGGGAATTGACGAAAACATAATTATCCTACCCCTCTTTTTTTTTGTTTCTAACTGGGTGAATATTTATCCCTCTAATAATACTTGATTATTATTTAAAATAACTAATTAAGTCAATTTTTAGATTAAGTTAATTAACCCCACACGTGGATTGCCACATGGCAAATGTTTTTGATAATTTGGAGCGTGTAACATACACACTATCAAAAATATAACGAGGGTGTTTTAATATGAAGGAGAATATAGTTTAGGAATTTTTGGGGGACATCGGATAGTTTAAGCATGAAACTGACAAAAATATGATAGTTTAGGGGAGTTTCAGGGTATTAACTCCTTACTCTTCCTTTATACCTGTATAGCAAATAATGGTCGTATTAGCAAATTATAAATGATGATAGGGTCATGCAATGATGGAATTAATATTTTCTCAAGACTTAATTAGATAAGGAGATTAAAAGCCATCTCCGTCTCTTTACTACTGTACATTTTAAAATTACCATGTCATTGTCCTTGAAAAAACTCTCACATAAAGAGGGTAACATTTTCTTGGATGCATTAAAAATATTATACCTAACTGATAAAGATGTAAAGTTAATCAATTATTCTTTTTAATGTCAAACAATAGTTTAAAGTTGATACATGGGTTAATTATACGTGAAAAAGTCAAATTATCATAAACTTTTATCACTTTATTTATACAACTAATTCTCAAGTTGGAGATGGAGATGACAACCTCCACCCTGCCCCAACCAAAAGATAAAAGACAATAAATAAATAAATAAATAAATAAATGAAGAAACCATATCTCCTATGAGAGCATTAATCAATGATTAGTGTGGAATTAGAGGGCTAGAAGCAACGTAACCTTATTGCACACTTAGAGGTATATGGAGATAAATTATTTAATACAGAATTAAGAATAATTAATATTACCTGCTGGCATATGTTAATAAAAGTTTATTCATTAGTGAACCTGTGATACCTTTAAAAATAAAAGTTGGACCAAAGAATTTGAAAATAATTAATGTCCATCAGCATCAACGATGAAGTATGCATCTACTTCACGTGTGATGCAAGGATATAGCATTTCTTATATCATAATTCCTTAACAAGTTTAATTTTGATTGTTTTTTAATCTTTTGAATTTTGTAAATTTTCTACATGTAATTCCTATGTCTCTAAATTGATCCAAACACTTGAAATAGAAATCCAGAAGTTATTTTAATACGGGAAAAGGATCAAAGTTGTGTATATATACTATTCGAAATTAAGCAACTTTACTCTTCATTAAACTTTTGGTCTAGTATTAACCTGCCAATAAAAAATCTTGTTTTTGTTTCCTTAACCCCGAAATTGCTCCACATTGAGGGTAAATTTAAAGCATAATAAAAATTAAGGGGTAAATTAGGGCTCTTTTTCTCGAAAAATTTTGGACATGTGGGTTGACACCTTCATTAATGACAAAAGCAAATATGTACAAAAAATAATTCTCTAATGACAAAAGTATAAATAAACCAAGAGTTTATTTGAGGACAAAATTAGCATGCAATTTATGATAATACAGAGATAAATTTAGATATTTTTCCTTTTAATTTTGATCCATACCAAAATAGCGAGTACCAAAACCTGAACAAGAGTAATAATAATTTTGCGACCAAGAACGATTTGTAGATTGATTTTTTCCATATAATTAAGGACCGCTTTTTTCTTGAAAAATTTTCTTAATTTGAACTTTCTTAGATTCAAGCAATTAGATAACCTAATCACAATTCCAACTAAGTAGATGCTAGAACATTAAAGCAAGAAAGTACAAATTCAAAGATATTGTTGAAATATTGTTCAAAATATTTGATTCTTCTTTTAATTCACTTAGTCGTTATTTTCCTAAAAGTTGTTCAAACTGATTAAACTCCATCATCTGACTATTTTGTCCATTTGAAAAATTCTTGTCAGATAAAAAAAAATTATTTATCTAGAAGGGAATATTGAAACTTTATCTCCATATTGTATACTTTAATGCCTTATTGAGGATAGCAAAAATAGCTGTTAACACTTTATAGTTTAATATTTTTTCAACTAAAAACAATAACTCAAGCTTACGCTATGAGCAACAGTGATATTATATATGTTGAACCTCTTGAAAACTTATATTTTACACGAGATGCACGCCTGAAACAATTGACTTCTTTAATATTTTCTCTTTTACATGGTTAAAATAGCTGAGTATTTTGTCACAGAACTATCTGAGAATTTACAATTTTTTCATAATATTTAACTCAATAAAAATTGTATTTTTTTTTTCAAAACACAAATAAAATTATCACTATTTGGATACCTAAGATTCCAAGTTTTAGGTGGAGAATCTTAATCTTCTACAAAAGATTCCCCGAAATTGCTTTCGCAAGTCTTTTGTAAAGAAAATCTTTTTGGCTTTCCAAATCCGTTTAGGTTCTTTCAAATAATGTCAATTTGCAAATATATACCGTAATGAAAGGTTTGACAAGAAAAATACAAAATGAAATTTAAAATGAAACAAAAAAGATGAGATGGGAAACGAGAAAAAAAAAAGGCAAGGACAAACATGTAAAAATTGTAAATATTTGATATATATCTTAGTACATAATAGCATTGATTTATGAACTTTTATTGAATATTATTTATTTATTTTCAGGATTATTTTCATGTATATTTACTACTTGTGGCATTATCAAGTCACTGCTCCAAAATGTTTGAATTCTATACCAACCTGTTATTCAAAGGTAACGGTTTAACTGCTCTAATCTAAACTGCTCTAACTTAATATATATATATATTCATTTTGACTAAACACTACCAAAGTAATTAAAAAGAATGTCACTTGAGAGATCTGGGATCCACATGAATAAGCGCATGCTTAGTAAGTCACTTCGCTACCAAACCAAATAATTTTCGTCGTTTTGGTAAGAGGAGGAAAAAAGGCAAGAATTAAAAGAAATTCCTATTAATGAAGGTTATCGAATAAATTTCGTCGTTTTAAACACTGCTTTTACATTAGCACATTAGATATGTCGTTTTAAAAGGCAAAAACAATTTCCGTCGTTTTAAACACTGCTTTTAGTTTTACATTACTAATAACATTGACCTAGTGGGAAAAAGAAATTCTAGAACCAAAATGTCACGACCCCAAATTCCCTTCATAGGAGGTCGTGATTAATGCGGAATAATAATAAAAATATAAAATAAATAAATTACAATTCAAATAATTACAACTCCCAAAACCCGGTAGAAATAAGTCATAAGCTTCTAAAAATTTATTCTCTATGTCTCTATACATCATAGTCTAAAACAAATAAGGAAGATAACATAGTAACATAGAAGGGGACTCCGGAGTCTGCGGACGCTGGCAGATATACCTTAAAGTCTCCTCGTACAGCTAGTTTACTGATGTCTGGTCTGATAAAATGTATCTGGATCTGAACAAAAAGATGTGCAGAAGCGTAGTATGAGTATACCACAGTGGTACCTAGTAAGTGTCATGTCTAACCTCGGTAGAGTAGTGTCGAGGTCAGGTCAGGCCCAACTGAAAAATAAATAATGGCATGGTAAAAATGTTTAACGATATAATAAGATAAAATGATAATGGAAATGAATCAAGTAGTATATCACCATATAATTACACCAAATAATGGCAAATAATACCTCGCGAAAACAAAACAGAATTCTTTTCAACTTTAAGAAAATCACAACAATAATCAAAGGCAACTGCGGCCATAAATCAATATCAACAAGGGCACACTCAAGGTATCGCCTCGTAGTCCCAAATCATAAATAAATTCACAATATCTCATTTCCTTATATCACTGCGGGAGCCTTCGCAATTTATTTTAAAGAAATTATTTTTTCCGAAATAGCATCCCGCATTTTAGCCATCCTTATCACACCGCATGACTTCTAGTAGTTTCTCCTACAAGCCACGCGTATCAAGCCATCCTTATCTCATCGAATGCGTTTCAACACCCAAATCTTATACCGCCGCATGCGTATCAATATCACAATTTGCACCTCAAGAGCCCAAATATTTCAATTTGCCAAAATAAATCAACAACAATATTTTTCCATAATAAAGAGCTCACGGCTCATGCCAAAATAAATCACCAATAATATTTTTTCCACAAATAAGAGCTCACAGCTCCATCACAGTGGGTACAAAAATCTTACAAAAATATTCAGGAATAAATGATATTTCAAAATCTTTAATACGTTGCTTAAATACCAAATTTAAAAATGTCAAATATTTTATATTAATAATATTTAATTTAAAGAAAACCGACCTTCAAATAATGCACAGAATAAAAGAAACCAAGTTTCAGCTAACAGGTAAAATCAATTAGCAGGAGAAGGTCAAGCAAATTTAAAGTATATAAATCAAATCAATGATGGAGAATATAACAAGATTTAATAATTTAATTAATATGCAATAGTGATCTACACAATTTAAAAACATAATCTTTCACATTTAGCCCATGTACGCACTCGTCACCTCGTGTATACGACTTTCATCACATTACAATTAATACCAATCTTAGGGGAAATTTCCCCCACGCAAGGTTAGACAAGTCACTTACCTCGACTTGCTCCAATTTAATCAAGTAGTACGCCTTTTTCTCAATTTTTCGATTACGGTCGACTCATATCTAATCATAATTAATTCGATACAGTCAACAAAAATTATAGAATCAATTCCATAAGAAAATACTATATTTTCGATAAAATACTAAATTAACTCAAAAATTGCTCGTGGGGCCCATGTCTCGGAATCCAGTGAAAGTTACAAAATATGAACGCTCGTTTAACCACGAGTCTAACCATACCAAAATGACTAAATTCCAATAACAATTCGACCCTCAAATCCTCAAATCTATCCAAGATGGTGTTCAAAATTTTCCAACTTAAATCACCAATTACTTGTGAAAAACAGTGATGGATTCGGGTAATCTAACCGAGATTGAGTTAAGAACACTTATCCCGATGTTTTCTCTGAAAATTTCCCAAACCTCGCCCCAATCCGAGCTCCAAATAGTTAAAAATGGAAAATGGAACTTAAACTCTCTGCCCGGGTTTTTACTCTTCGCGATCGCGAACATCCACACACGATCGCGAAACATAAATTTCCACTGGCCAAATTAACTCTACGTGATCGCAGA
Organism: Nicotiana otophora; assembly: GCA_000715115.1. Lineage (NCBI taxonomy): Eukaryota > Viridiplantae > Streptophyta > Magnoliopsida > Solanales > Solanaceae > Nicotiana > Nicotiana otophora. The sequence continues at coordinate 136,733 of AWOL01S0008953.1, forward strand.
TATCCCCACGCGATCGCAAAGTACAGAGTTCCCATCTCTACGTGATCGCATCCCTCTTCACGCGATCGCATAGAGCAAAGGCATGACCTCCACTTTTGCTTTGTTACTCTACGCGAATGCGACCTTCTTCACGCGTTCGCGAGTCACAAAATATCAAAGCTACGCGATCGCATCCCGCTTCACGCGATCACGAAGCACAAAACTTAGCAGCCCTCAATTAACCTTACGCAATCGCAGATAATGTCACGCGATCACGATGCACATACTGACCCAACCTCCGCGATTGCGGCGAAGAAGGTTTAAAATACCAGAAATCAGCAGCTACCAGCAGTGCCAAAATGAAGGAAAATACTCTGAATACCATCTGAAACACTCTCGAGCCCCTCGAGACCTCAACCAAATATACCAACAAGTCCTAAAACATCATACGAACTTAGTCGAGTCTTCAAATCACATCCAACAACACTAAAAACACGAATCACACATAGATTCAACCCTAATGAACTTTGATACTTTTAATTTCTACAAACGACGCCGGAACCTTTAAAGATTGAGCTATAAAAATTTTCAGAACTGGATTCCGACCCCGATTTCAAAAGGTAAACTCCCTGGTCAAACTTTCCAAACTTAAATTCTTATTTTAGTCATTTCAAGCCTAATTTAACTATGGACTTTCAAATAAAATTCTGAACATGCTCCCAAGTTCAAAATCACCATACGGAGCTGTTGGATTCATCAAAATTCTATTCCGGGGTCGTTTTATCAAAATATTGACCGAAGTCAAACTTAGTATTTTAAGGCCAACTTAAGGAACCAAGTGTTCCAATTTTAACCCGAACACTTCCAAATCCCTAACCAACCATCCCCGCAAGTCATAAATTTATAAAAGTACATACGAGGAGTTTTATTTAGGGGAACGAGGTTTCAAAATAACTAGTTGAGTCATTACACAAAACTACTTATACAACAACAACAACAACAACAACAGCAACAACAAAACCCAGTAGTTAAAATTGACAGTGGAAAATTTGTGCTTCGCGATCGCGAAGCATTTTACACGATCGCATAAGGTAAATTTTTAATTTGTTCATGTATACTTCATACAAATGGCATATTTTTATTTCACACCATCTTTGTAAATTCTAATCTTAGAAGCTGATGATTTGTACTACCAGTCTTTAAGGAGTGTATTAGAGTCACTTAAATATTAAATGAATCGGATTGTTGTTATTTGGCTTACCTAGCGGATGAGGTTAGGTGTCATCACGGCTAGTTAGATTTTGGGTCATGACACTTTAGAGAGAGAATTTCTGGAAAATAAAGTTTATCTTCTTCATTCAATTGTATCTAACTATGTATAATTACAATGTATTTATATACGCTACTCTACTGAGGTCTAACTACTCTAACTGCCTAACCACCTACATAGATTATAACGACTTAACATTCGGTGGGTCTCATAGCCACAACTTGATTTCCAACTAACTCATCTTCAACATTCCCCCTCAAGTTGATAGCTTGAACAGGTTCTTTACTCCTACACTTCTCAGCAAGTAGTCATGTTGTAGCTTGCCCAAGCTTTTAGTTAGGAGATCAGATAACTGGTCTTTTATAGATACGTGTTCAGTCTTCATTACTCCTTGTAATATGCTTTCTCTCACAATGTGGCAATCTATGTCTATATGTTTGGTTCTTTCGTGAAAGATTGGATTAGCTGCAATCTGAATTGCAGGCTTACTATCACAGAGTAGCTCAACATGTAGTTCAATCTTCACTCCAAGCTCTCCAAAGAGTCCTATTAGCCAAGTTACTTCAGCAGCACGTGCATCCATGCTTCTGAATTCTGCTTCTGTTGAGCTCCTAGAAATTGTCTTTTGTTTCTTAGACTTACATGATATCAATACATTCCTAAACTTTACTAAATAGACAGTGACTGATCTTCTAGTTTGCAAGCAAGCTCCCCAATCTGAGTTACAGTAGGCTCTAGGTTTGCTTGTGTTATTAGCAGGCATCAATAGACCCAAACCAACTCAGCCTTGATGTATCTTACCACCCTAAGGGTTGCTTCCATATGTGATACCTTTGGACAGTGCATAAATTGGCTAAGGACCTGCACTACAAAGGCAAGGTTAGGTCTGGTCATGGTGAGATACAACAACCTCCCTACTAATATTTGATAGCTGTTAGGATCTTTCAACACCTCATCTACTGGATTAGTTTTCACCCTGCTATCATAGCCTGTTGATGTTAGTTTTTGGTTTATTTCAAGAGGAGTGCCAGCATGCCTTGATCCACTTAGGCCAGATTCAAAATTCAGCTCCATAGCATACTTCCTCTAATTCATTTCTATCCCTTCTTTGGACCTAGCAAATTCAATGCCTAGAAAGAACTTCAGCTCCCAAGATCTTTCATTTTGAACCTAGTTTGTAGGTCTTCTTTTGTTTGGTTTAGTTGACTAGGATTGGTGCCTGTGATGATCAAATCATCTACTTAGACTAAGATTACAACTATGTCACACTTTGTTTTTGTGGTGAAGAGAGAATAGTCAACGTGACTTTACTGGAATCCCATCTCCACTAGAGTTTATGTTAACTTCATATTCCACTGTCTTGGGGCCTGTTTAAGGCCATACAATGATTTTTGGAGTTTGCAGACCTTTTGAGTCCCCCCTGTCTACAAAAGCCTTCAGGAATATGCATATAAAGTTCCTCAAGAACATCATCATTGAGGAATGCATTGTGTACATCCATTTGGTAAATCTGACAGTTCTTAGAGGTAGATAGGGCAATAACATACCTCACAGTGACCATCTTTGCCACTGGGGAGAAGGTCTCTATGCAGTCTATCCCTTCTTTATGGATGTACCCTTTGGCCAACAACCTGCCTTATACCTTTCAACCTTACCTGAAGCCCTGTACTTGACCGTAAAGATCCACTTCCACCCAATAGGAGACTTGTCAGGAAGCAGGTCTGTAATGGTCCAGGTGTTGTTGTCTTCAAGAGTTGCTACTCCCTGCTTCACGGCTTGCACCCAATTGGGACCTGAGATAGCCTATTTGAAGGACTTAGGTTCAGGAATGGCTGAGTGAAGTGCCAGTAGATGCTGATAAAGTGTTATCAATTTGGAGTAGGTTACATAGGATGAAATAGGATATGGACAAGTGTGAGTTGTTGGTTTAGTAACATAATCTTGCAACCACACAGGAGGTCTGCTTGGTCTACCAGATCTCCTGAGCTCTTGAGATGTATTAAAATTGAGTGGTGGTGAGTTATGAGTTGCATTAGGAAGAGTTGGATTGGTTTCAGTAAAGCATATCAAATGATGATTTTAAACCAATCACTCTGGAGGGTAACTTGTTGAGTAGATAAACAGCAGTGGTGACACACTCAACCTAGAACCTTAATGGGATGCCTACCTGAAACCTTAATCCTCTAGCTATTTCAAGGATGGTTTTGTGTCTTCTTTTAGCTACTCCATTATGCTGTGGAGTGTACACACAAATGCTTTGGTATTTAATACCAAGAGTAGAGAGGAGTCCTGTCACGCCCCGACCTAGAAGCGAGACTGGCACCTGGTTCCTCAACTAACTTAGTGTACCAAATTGCGACTAAGGGACTCTGAACATATAATGTCATAATTTGGCCAAGGGGCCACCTTGCAAGACAATTTACAAAGCAAAGTATAAAACTGAATGGAAACTAGTGATGACTAAACATTAATATAAAGTTGGGTCGACAAGGCCGTCATAACTACTACAACTGACAAACCACCAAAATATAC
>AWOL01S0008954.1:0-21652 GCA_000715115.1 Nicotiana otophora
TTGCATGCCGCAACAGACTTGTTAAAAAGTTAATATTGGAGGATCGGGTTGCACGTCGCAACAAACTTGATTAAAATGAATATGTTGGAGGAGCGGGTTGCACGCCACAACAGAACTGAATGTGGATATAATGTGAGAACGGGTTGCACGCTGCAATAGAAATAATGGGAATGATAATTGTTTATGACTACTGAGTTGTCTTCAATTATTATAAATGAATTACCTGATTTATTCCTATTATTGTTGTTGTTACTAATATTGCTTACAGGTTAATGTAAGTGAACCGCCTTAGCCTCGTCACTACTTCGTCGAGGTTAGGCTCAGCACTTACCAGTACATGGGGTCGGTTGTACTGATACTACACTCTGCACTTCTTGTGCAGATTTTGGAGTTAGTCCCAGCGGCGTACCATAGATTTGCTCGGATTTTAGCTATCAGAGGAGACTTGAGGTATAACTGCATGGCGTCCGCAGTTCTGAAGTCCCCGTCTATTGTACTTTAGCTGTGTGTTTATTTCCATTCAACTTTATTTTATTCAGACCTTTATTTGTATTTATTCTAGAAGCTCGTGCACTTGTGACACCAATTCTGGGATGATATTTAGACATCGTTATTATTATGGATTATTTCAAAATTGCTTCCGCATTTGCTTCCTTGTTATTAATAAATTTAAAAATTATTTAAAAATGGATAATGTTATTCTTACGTTGGCTTGCCTAGCAAGTGAAATGTTAGGCGCCATCACGGTCCGGAGGTAGGAATTTCGGGTCGTGACTGAACGGGTCCTTATTCACTTCAAGTGACCGAACAACTATTGGTGTACTCAATGGGAGCGCTTCGTCCATGTAAAAGCATTTTAATACCCTTTCTGTATAGGCATATTGATAGATAAAGATCACATCTGCTAAATGTTCAATTTGCAAACCAAGAAAAAGTTTTGTTTTTCCAAGATCTTTCATCTCAAATCCTTTCTTAAGATATTCAATTGCCTTTTGAAGCTCTTCTGGAGTTCCAACAAGATTTATGTCATCAACATAAACAGCAAGTATAACAAATTCGGATGTCATTTTCTTTATAAAAATACATGGACAAATAACATCATTTATGTAACCTTTTTTCAGCAAATATTCACTGAGGCGATTATACCATATGCGCTCATATTGCTTTAAACCGTACAAAGATCTTTGTAATCTGATTGAGTACATTTCCCGAGATTTTGAATATGCTTCAGCCATTTTAAATCCTTCAAGGATTTTCATGTAAATTTCATTATCAAGTGACCCATACAGATAAGCTGTAACCACATCCATCATATGTATTTCAAGCCTTTCACGTAAGGCTAAACTGATGAGATATCGAAATGTTATGGCATCCATAACGGGTGAATATGTTTCTTCATAATCGACTCCAGGTCGTTGTGAGAATCCTTGTGCGACAAGGCGAGCCTTGTATCTTTCAACTTCATTNTATTTATTCTAGAAGCTCGTGCACTTGTGACACCAATTCTGGGATGATATTTAGACATCGTTATTATTATGGATTATTTCAAAATTGCTTCCGCATTTGCTTCCTTGTTATTAATAAATTTAAAAATTATTTAAAAATGGATAATGTTATTCTTACGTTGGCTTGCCTAGCAAGTGAAATGTTAGGCGCCATCACGGTCCGGAGGTAGGAATTTCGGGTCGTGACTGAACGGGTCCTTATTCACTTCAAGTGACCGAACAACTATTGGTGTACTCAATGGGAGCGCTTCGTCCATGTAAAAGCATTTTAATACCCTTTCTGTATAGGCATATTGATAGATAAAGATCACATCTGCTAAATGTTCAATTTGCAAACCAAGAAAAAGTTTTGTTTTTCCAAGATCTTTCATCTCAAATCCTTTCTTAAGATATTCAATTGCCTTTTGAAGCTCTTCTGGAGTTCCAACAAGATTTATGTCATCAACATAAACAGCAAGTATAACAAATTCGGATGTCATTTTCTTTATAAAAATACATGGACAAATAACATCATTTATGTAACCTTTTTTCAGCAAATATTCACTGAGGCGATTATACCATATGCGCTCATATTGCTTTAAACCGTACAAAGATCTTTGTAATCTGATTGAGTACATTTCCCGAGATTTTGAATATGCTTCAGCCATTTTAAATCCTTCAAGGATTTTCATGTAAATTTCATTATCAAGTGACCCATACAGATAAGCTGTAACCACATCCATCATATGTATTTCAAGCCTTTCACGTAAGGCTAAACTGATGAGATATCGAAATGTTATGGCATCCATAACGGGTGAATATGTTTCTTCATAATCGACTCCAGGTCGTTGTGAGAATCCTTGTGCGACAAGGCGAGCCTTGTACCTTTCAACTTCATTTTGTCATTCCTTTTTCGCACAAAAACCCATTTATGACCAACTGGTTTTATACCAGCAGGTGTTTGGACTACTAGTCCAAAGACCTCTCTTTTAGCAAATGTGTTCAATTCTGATTGAATTACCCCTTGCCATTTTGGCCAATCAGATCTTTGTTGACATTCTTCGACAGATCGGGGTTCAAAATCCTCACTATCTTGCATAATGTTAAGTGCAACATTATAAGCAAAAATATTATCCACCACTATTTTAGATCGATTTACATTAATCCCATCACAAGTAGAACTTATTAAAAGTTCCTTGCTCACTTGATTCTCGGGTTCAGTGATTTCTTCAGGAATCTCAGAACTAATCAGATCTTGGGTCTCTTTAGTAGATCTCTTCATAGTATCGTTATCATTTGTCGATTTTCTTTTTCGAGGATTTCTATCCTTAGAACCCAAAGGCCTACCACGCTTCAGGCGTGCTTTAGGTTCACTAGCTCTCAAGCTAGTAGATGGTCCTGCTGGGATATTAATTCGGATAGGCATATTCTCTGTAGGGATATGTGACTTAGTTATCCTATTCAAATCAATAAATGCGTCTGGAATTTGATTTGCTATATTTTGTAAATGGATGATCTTCTGGACCTCCTGATTATATATAGGGGTATGTGGATCAAAATGAGATAACGATGAAACTTTCCACATAATTTCTCTTTTGATTTCCTTTATCTCTCCCCTTAATTGTGGGAAATTTGTTTCATCAAACCGACAAACTGCAAATTGAGCAGTAAATAAATCTCCCATCAATGGTTTAAGATAGCGAATAATAGAGGGTAATTCAAACTCGACATATATTCCTAAACTTCTCTGTGGGCCCATCTTACTGCGCTGTGGTGGTGCTACTGGCACATATACAGCATATCCAAAAATTTGTAGATGGGTAATATCTAGTTCATGACCAAAAACTAATTGTGACGGAGAATATTTATTATAATGTGTCGGTCTGAGACGGATAAGTGATGCTGCATGAAAGATAGAATGGCCCCAAACAGTAGTGGGCAATTTTGTTTTCATAAGTATTGGTCTTGCTATCAATTGCAGGCGTTTAATAAATGACTCTGCAGGGCCATTTTGAGTATAAACCTAAGCTACAGGATGTTCAACTTTTATCCCAGCTGATAGACAGTAATCATCAAAAGCTTGAGATAAGAATTCTCCAGCATTATCAAGGCGAATAGCCTTTATAGGATAATCTAGGAATTGTGCCCTTAATCGAATTATTTGGCCTAATAGCTTTACAAACGCCAGGTTGCGAGATTATAGTAGGCACACATGAGACCATCTTGAAGATGCATCTATTAGGACCATAAAATATCTAAACAACCCACTTGGTGAGTGAATAGGTCCACATATATCCCCATATATACGTTCTAAAAAGGCAGGGAATTCAATGCCAACCTTCATTGGTGATGGTCTAGTGATCATTTTGCCTTGATAATAAGCATCACAAGAAAATTCATTATTTGTAAGAATCTTCAGGTTCTTTAATGGATGCCCACTCGAATTTTCAGTAATTCGTCTTATCATTATTGATCCATGATGGCCCAAACGGCCATGCCAAAGCACAAAAATATTTGAATCAGTATACTTCTGATTTACGATAGAGTGTGCTTCAACTGTACTAATCTTTGAATAGTATAAGCTAGAAGATAAAGTTGGTAACTTTTCTACAATGCACTTCTGGCCAGAAACATTCTTTGTAATACAAAGATATTCCATATTCATTTCATCAGTCGTCTCAACATGATACCCATTTCGGCGGATATCTATAAAACTTAACAAATTTCTTCGGGACTTGGAGGAGAATAATGCATTGTCTATTATAAGTTTTGTTCCCTTAGACAGAAATATAATGGCTCTTCCAGAGCCTTCAATCAAACTTATATTACCAGAAATTATTGAAACATTTGCTTTTTCCTTATGCAAATAAGAAAAGTATTTCTGATCCTTGAATATGGCATGAGTTGTTCCACTATCAATTACACAAATATCTTCATGATTGATTTTTGATCCAAACATAATTTGAGGATTATCCATATTCTTCAAAATGACATAAATAAAATATGTTATAATAAACATCATTATCAAAGTATAACTTTTATTTATGTACAACAATTACATAACCATACTATCTATTACAAACAACTAAAATTAAAATATTTATATTTCTACAGATTCGCCACCGATCATATGACTTGTTTCTCCTTCTGGGAGTGCAAAGTAATCAAGCTACATCCAAATGCATGAAGTCTAAATTATCTTCAGAAATAAAATTTGCTTCAACATTTTTCTCTGCCTTCTTCAGGGAGGCTTGATAAAGCTCAACCAGGTGCTTTGGCGTATGACAGGTACATGACCAGTGCCCTTTTCCTCCACATCTATAGCATGTATTTTCTGGCTTTGCTGCTTACATTGCTTCATGCTTTTGTTCCTTCATTTTCCGCTGCTGGTGGTAAGGAGAGTTCTTTGGTACATTATTATTACCATGATTAGAGTTTCTTCCCCGACCACGACCATGACCACGATTGGGGCCACGTCCTCTTCCACGTTTAGCTTGGTGGAAGTTCGTCTCATTCACTTCAGGGAATGGACAAGAACCAGTAGGTCGACTTTTATGATTTTTCATTAATAGCCCACTATGTTGCTCGGCTACAAGAAGATGTGAGATAAGTTCAGAATACTTTTTGAATCCCATCTCTCGATATTGCTGCTGCAGGAGCATATTCGAGTCATGAAAAGTGGTGAAAGTTTTTTCCAACATATCATGATCAGTAATATTATCACAACATAGTTTCAATTGGAAAATAATTCTGAACATAGCAGAATTATACTCACTGACAGATTTAAAATCTTGTAGACTTAGATGAGTCCAATCATAACTTGCCTGTGGAAAAACGACCATCTTCAGGTGGTCATATCTATCTTTCAAATTATTCCACAGTATGACTGGATCTTTAACAGTAAGATATTCCATTTTCAGGCCCTCATCAAGGTGATGGCGTAGGAATATCATTGCTTTGGCACGGTCTTGGTTTGATGCCTGATTTTTATCTTTGATGGTGTCTGCCAGACCCATCGCATCAAGATGAATTTCAACATCAAGCACCCAAGACATGTAGCTTTTGCCCGATATATCCAGGGCTACAAATTCAAGTTTAGAAAGATTTGACATTATTTAGAAAAAGAAAGTTAGTACCTCTGATACTTTCAAAGTATTTGCTCGAGATGGCAAAGTCTCGTGCTGATAACGTGTTATAAAATAAAAATTGTAAAGTAAAGACAAATATAGAGAGAAACTGATATATTATTCAAACTTCAAACTTATGTACATAATGAACTAAAAACTCCTCTATTTATAGAAGAAAGGAAGCTGCTACTGCAAGCTGCTATTGCAAGCTGCTGTGTAAGCTGTTTGTAAGCTGCTACTGTACCAGATATAGATAATCTTCTATCGGGGGTTATGTTTATCGATAACGGAGTACCAAAATAATAAGCTTATTCAGGAGACTTATTTCTAATAGAGTACTAAATAGATAAACATATTTACGACGGAGTCTCATATAGATAAACTTCTTCAGGAAGCTTATTTACAATGGAGTAAATGAATATTCATAATATAATATATTTATAACACCTCCCACATTTCTACAATTTTTTCAAAATATTCCCTTATTTTGAAAAAATAAGTACTAACAAATAATCACAGAGCTTCCTATATATAGTCCATAAAACACTAGTAAAACCTCTTATAGTAAGGCTTAGACCTTGAAGTTAACTATTGCTAACAACTCCAGTAAATTATAAACCCCATTGTGAGTTTGCTCTTTTTTCCAACTGCCGCTCTACCCTTGGGTCCCACTCCACCCCCTTTCTTCTTCTTTCTCTCTTTTTCTTCCTAAAATCAAAACCTCAGAAACTCTACAAAGAATTGATTTTTGTTTTTGTTTTGGGCCAGTTCTAAATGGACCCGAAGTTCAGCGGAAAGCCTATACCCATCCCATTTCTAGCGGGTCGGACCGACCTTGACCAGATGCCGGATACTCCGACCCGTATAGCACGTCATCGGCGTGCACAATCAGAGACTTTCTTCCGGTTCCCGGACTTCGACGATGATATTCTCTTAGACGATGTCGTAGCCGACTTTAATCTGGATATTTCAGCGCCGTCTCTATCCCCTTCTGCTGATACTCATATGCAACCGGCCAATTCTGCTGACTCGTCGTCGACCGGTGGACCAGGCTTAATGTCCGGACCGGGCGCTAATAATAACCCTAGACCGTTGAATCATTTTCGGAGTTTATCAGTTGACGCCGACTTTTTTGATGGTTTGGAGTTTGGAGCGACCACGCCGGGGGCGGCGGCGGAGGAGGAGAAGAAGATGTTCGGTTCCAGTTCGGTTTCTGGTTCGGGTACTCGACACAGGCATAGCAATTCGATGGACGGGTCATTTTCAACGGCGTCGTTTGAGGCGGAGTGTAGCAGCTCCGTTAAGAAAGCTATGGCTCCTGATCGCCTTGCTGAGTTGGCTTTGATTGATCCCAAGAGAGCCAAAAGGTTTGGACTTCTCTATTTTTTGTTTTTTGTTTTTTATACATTTGTTGTGTGATGTTTTTTTTTACTTGGAATTATACTTAGCTCTAATCATTAGGATTTAGGAGGAAATGTCTCTTCAAATCATTTGGTTCTTTGAAAATTTCTTGAGAAAATGTAGGGAACTAGATGGTCGCTATATTTCTTGGTTTTGAAGTGATTTGCCGTTTCTTTGGAAGGCCAAAATTGTCTATTTTTAGTTGTAAAGAGCTTTTTTTTGGATGAAGTAATAACCTTTTATTTATGAAGGGCATAATATACGAGTAGTATACCAAAAAGTAGAATCTTTAGGACACTCAATCTTCTATACATATAAAAGAGAAGAAAAACAAAGGATAGGAGTTAAAGGAGGAGGTAGAATTATGATATTAGAAACTATATCCTTCTTTTGGTTAAATTGTATGTGATCAATATTCTCGAACTCAAATCAATGGAATAGAAGAAATGCATATGATTTGAGAAAGAAGAAGTATGTTGGTGATCATTTGCAACAATTCTCTATTGTGGAAAATGAAATATGTTTCCACTATTCTCTATATGTGAATGGCCAGGATATTTAACATCGGAAACAAGTAAACTTTATATATTCAAAAAAAGGAAGAAGGGATTGGAAGGAAGGGAGGGGAGGACTATACTACTTAAAAGCAGTCTAGTAGAGGCTCCTAGCAGTAAAGCCGGATTACTGAGTTAATGAAAAGATGCTATTGTACCTTGTATGCTGATTTAGGATGAAAGAGATGGTGTTCTACTATACTGTATATCTTTAGTGAAGTGGTGTTACCTGAATGGTAGGAGGCGAGGAAATTCAGAAACTACTGATAACACCTCATTGTCAACATAGCAATCTGAAAATTTCAGCACAAAAGTTTATACTGTGTCATTTCTCTCTGTTACATGGCATCGTGTCCCAGCATTACTGTTTTGTCATTTGTATGTTTTCCATTTCCTAAAATACTAAGTCCCCTTGTGGCTTGTAGGTAAAGGTTCTAGCATTTAACTTAGTTTTAAGCTTTTGTATAAACTCATCTTTGATTCTGCATTATTACAGGATTCTTGCAAACAGACAATCTGCTGCACGTTCAAAGGAGCGAAAAATTCGTTACACTAGTGAACTGGAGAGGAAGGTACAGACTCTGCAGACTGAAGCTACTACTCTATCTGCCCAAATCACAGTCCTGCAGGTATGAAATAGACAAAGAATTTATGCAATACTCTTCATGGTTATCAAATTTTGCTGTATAAAGTGACCTGAAAATTTCAATAGCTTCTCATGTTTACATACGTTGAACAAAGAGCATATGCAATATGATCATGGTAAAGAACTCCAAAAAGTTTTGAAAGAACTGTGCAATCAATAATAAAGTAACTGGGAAAGAAATGTTGGCGTATAATAAAAAGCTCAATGCAACCTGGATGGTTATTACCAAGTCAGTGAAGCGACCTTTGGCTTGTCAGTAATCGGGATATTTTCCGTTTCTTCCCATTATTTATGTTCATATTCCTGTCCTTTTTTGTACGTGATGTAGAATGCTTAGGGCTAATAATGGGAACGGAGAACTGGAGAACAGTGATATGGTGCCAGTGTTTGGGAACAGGGTCGGGTAGCCATGGGAAAGGGAGTATTACAGCTAAGAAAGAGAGGGGAATTGGAGAAGTGGGAGTGCTAGTGCCATATGCGGAGGGTGCTGTTGCTGGCAATGGAGGATGGAAGGAGGGAGCTAGTGGTTGGGAGGGGAATATTGGGGAAAGGTGAGATAGTGCGGTGCTATGACAGTTAGAATGGTGTGGCATCGGGGGGGGGGGAAGGTGTGTGAGCATTAGCGAGATGGAGAGAGGTGCTGAGGAAGGAATAGGTCCTTGTTGATTTTGCTTTTCTTTTTGTCCCCCCCACCCCAAAAAAAAAAAAAACACACAAAAGAAAAAAGGAACTTTAAAGATGAGCAATATCAACTGCGGACATGCTGGTTGACTAATTGGTCAGTCACGTATCTTTCGGCGAGACCAACTTGTTTGTTTTTTTTGACAATTTAGAATATAACAAGTCAAAAGTGGGGTTGGTGGAATAATCTAGCTAACTCCTGATATTAAAAATAAGAGTAGGGTTACCAATTTAGTAAAGACCTCCAAGTTTGCCTATAATCTTTGCAAACAAATAACAATGAAACTGAAAAAGAAATATAAATAATACTGAAGTAATTTTTGTCTGTGAAGTAACACCATAGAGAGGAATTGCCATTGGAATAATATGAATTTAGGTTGTAAATTTAATTGATAGGATCAGAGTCTCTGCTAGTTGAACTTGTGAACTAAGAATGCAAAAGGAGAATTTTGGAAATTCCATGCCCTATCTATCAATTAAAACCCTTTTGAACCCCTTTTCCCTTATTTTATTTTTTTTAAAAAGGAGAACTTTGGTGCTAAAATGGCAGAATTCTAGATTCAGCCTTTGGAACCGAAACTAGAGATTTTTTGGAAAACCAAGTAAGGCAAGTGAGCTCTAGCAAAGAACTTCAGGTAATTTCATCAAATAGATGGAGGGTTTGCAGTACTCATTTCAAGTATTTTTCTGATTGACGGTTTGTTATATATTATTTGTACCTGGGTTTCAGTTGTCTTTTGAGCTTTATTTTTCTCAACTAGTTGTTTGAGTTTAAAATTGATAAGCTGGAATGAACTGCTGGAGCTAGAAATGCATCTGATATTGTACATTGCTTCAAAATTTCCCACTGTTAAAATCTGGAAATACTATATATCATATTCTTCAAGGTGTCTTTTCTCCTTTTTTTTATCCTTACACGGATCTTCTATGTTTGTCATCACTATAGTTATTATGGATCAATTGCATCTATTACATGCATATATTAAATTTAATGATATGGAGGAAGCTTTATCAGTCATGGTTTCTTAAGATGTAGGCTCCAAACTTTTGCTTTTCAATTACCTACGTCTATGCTTGTAGATTTCACTTAGAGTTCCTTGCGTAATTTTGCAAGCCATTTCTCTAAACTGGTTCTGACTTCAAATTATTGTGGAAAACATAGTATTTCTTAGGATATAAGGAAAATTTTCAGTCAAATCTTTTCTTTTCCACCACTAGCTGCTCAGGTAATTAGGCTCTTCTAAGCTGTTGCACTTCTCTTTGGTGCTAAATAATGAACGTTGTTTATTGAGAATAGTCATCATAAATTAACAGGTTCTTAGTTATTAAGTAGTATTTTGTTTTCTAGCATCATTAGAATATCTGAGTATGGTATCCTGCTAGCTGCTCGCAATAAAATCCTGCTGGAATCTAATTCCATTGCTCTGGTTGGAAATTCATCTTCTTTTCACTCATCTCTTTGTCGTTGAGTATGGATCAGCTACCACAACATCATGCATAAATAGTTGTGTGACAGTCTCCAGTTTGTTGTACTGAAGGCATACCGTTCTTTTTTTTCATGATTGCTCCTTCCCATTTTTCTTTTCCTTTTTGTAAAATTACTTTGGTTGACGGGTTGAGTGGTGCTTTTGAACTTCTTCTCCATGTTTTCATTTAGGCGGTAACATACAATAGGCAATCCATTTATCCATGACACATATATGCCGTGTGCAAAAAATTGCAGTTTCAAGTTGTGTGCATTTCCTTAGACATGTATCAACTGTATTTCTGTGTTGCTGAATGGAATATTATCATTGCAAATTATGCTATCGCTAACACACTGTTGTCAAAAAACACAGTAACAGTTCCTTGACCACTTTCATGCCATTTTTGTATGATGATGCAGAGAGACAATAGTGGATTGACTACTGAGAACAAAGAGCTCAAACTACGGTTGCAAGCTTTGGAACAAGAAGCACATCTTAGAGATGGTATGTCTGTTTAATAGCTTGATGTGATTTTCACTGATTTATTTTAGTGACATATGAGTGAATATTTTCTAGCTCTGAACGAGGCTTTGAGGGAAGAACTGCAGCGGCTTAAGATAGCAGCTGGCCAAATTCCAGGTGCCAATGGAAACAGGGGGCCACATCCGCATTTCCCTCCCCAGCCACAGTCATTTGTCCAATGTGGTAGTCACCATGCGCAACAGCAGCAGCAGCAGCACATGCCTCATTCTACCACAAGTACCCAGAATATCGGTGGGCAGACCCAACCTAGCTTCATGAACTTCAATAACAGGGGTTGAAAATGTCAAAAGGGAACATCATAAATGAGTAATTAGCATAGAGCTTTGTATATATTGATCTGTAACGGATAGTGGTACAGGCTGTGAGTGCATGCTACTCAGATCATTTGTACCATTATCAATACTAGTTACTTTAATGCTATAGAAGAAACTTGTTTCATAAACAGCAGCTAGATATTGTTCAACATCTTTTATGTGATGACTATCATAACTTATTATTTGTGAGGTTTCCAGTTGTTTGATCTCAATTAAATAAACCTTGCTGGTGATTAAATTCTTCTGAATGACCTCAAATTCCTGACCATTGAGCTAGAAAACAGGCATGAACATGATCTTGGGTTATGGAAATAAATTTGCTCTATTTATTTTCCACAATTACAACTACTTACATGGCATATCCATAACCTTATTATTTAATGGCATCAACCACTCCAAACAGGACGACCTCGTATTAGTTGAGAGATAGATTCTTAAATGCTTTCTATTGAGCATGATCAGATTTGAGAGTGGACTTTAGATTTTAAAAGCAATAACCCAAAGCCAAGTTTTGATGGCTTACTAATTAAGTCAGCTTTAGACTCTAGGCCTATTTATCATAATTTGTTTTGTCAATAGAATCTTACAGATTGAAACCCTTTCTTTTTCTGTCTAGTCTTGTTTGTGAGAGAAGAAAAATGGAGTATGTCAATGAAACAATGATCCAAAGTTGGAAGCATTGTTGGGCTGGTGCACACGCCTAAGTCAACTCAACCATCCCATAAAAGAAGAGTTGTGCCAAGTTTGACAACTTTAGCTTATCAAAGTAAATAAATGGATCTATTATCCGAATTATAGAGTAAATAGTATAAATTCATTGAAATTATTCTTCCCTAGTTGCGAATTTACCAACTGATTAGCTTGTTGAACATGCATTCTATTTATTTTTTCAGGAAAAAAAAAAAAAAAAAAAAAACAGGACAAGAAGAGAACTAGAGTAGGAAGAAGTTAAATTCCTTCAACTGATCAAGATATCAAAGTTCCTATTAATTTAAAAGTTGAATTTACAATGTAACAGTGACATGAATCTATTTTGACATTATCACAGAAGAAGATGCCATATACTCACAGGCGGTAGCCATGATTTCAACGCCAGAATTTATTGTTGCATTGCTTCTAAAGATTAATTAATCAATCAAGTAGCTGTAATTAGACAAGAATGTTATACACCATCCAAGTTAACTTGGGACAATATCAACAGAAACAAGTGATTATTGGTCTTCCTTAGATATACCCTAACAGAAAAATCTAAGTATCAGCCAATTTAAAGATTAATTAATCACTTCCTTATGTCAAGCAGTTTTCATTAGACAAGAATATTGATACCAACTAAGTAAAACTTGACATAATACCAATAGGAAACACAGTGAGATGGTTTCTCCTTGCAGAAAATTTCAAAATTGAAGTATCAACCAATTTAAATGAAATTATGCCTTAAAACTATTTCATTTATCTTGTTGAGTAAAATCTGAATCAAAATCAAGGTGGTCTTGAATTATCCTTTATCATCAGAAATGTTTATTGTTATTTAGTTTGAGCATCCAATCCAAATTAATCGATTATAAGTAAAGGATTTTAAGTTATATGCATTAATAGTGTTAGAAATATTTAGACAAGTAAATCTTAATAATAAACATTAATCAGTAACCTGGTAAAAATGACATTTAAACTACATTAATAGTGTAAAAAATATTTTCCCTCTTAAGAGTATATAACTGAAATCTTGAGTAAAGTGGTTTTGAGTCTGTTAAGCATCTTATCTTTCATAATTAATTCCATTTATTATCCCAACTTTCTTCAAATTGTAAAAGAAGATGAAAGTTTTTCTTTTCTCTTCATTTCCTTGAACTTACTTTTTTTTGTTAGTAGAATAATTTGACTCTGTTATTTTCTTGACATTAAACAAAGTCTAGAAGAAATTGTGACTAGTAGTAATAATTTTATTAATTAGAAATTTATAGTAAATCCATTTGGACCCCTGTCATAGAAAACATCTAATACCAATGGAAACTTAATATATTCAATGGGGTGAAGTTGTCTTATGCCAACAAGGAATCAGTTTATGCTAAAGCTGTTCTTGAGATCATCACAATATCACATATAAATTAATCATTCTTTGCAGCTTTAACACATTCAAGAATGGAGCTAATCATGTTAGTAGTGATTGTGCTAGTGTTGGCTTTAGTAATATTAGCTATCTTACTGAAAACAAGGGATTCTCCAAAAGAAATGAAAGCAATTCCAGGTACCTTAGGGTGGCCTATTATTGGAGAGAGCTTGTCTTTCATATCTGAATTCTCAAGCCCTGCTGGTATATACAGCTTCATTAACAAGAGACAGAAACTGTAAGTAAGTGTTAAGTCCAACATATGATCATTTTCGTATTATCTAGCTATAGCACATCAAATATTTCTCCAGGGAATCGTAATAATATGCTATGTTTATTTAGAAAGAACTCATTCACTTGCATTGTGGGAAAGAATTTAAAATCTTGCTCGGGAAGGTTAAAGAAAATTCTTAAAATGCTCTATGTTATGAAAAATTACACTGTAAAATATTGATTTTAGATGTATATAACATATATTGAACACCCTTTGTCGGGAAATTTGTTGACTTCTTTCAAGTCTGAACACCCTTGGGGAAATTTCTGACTTCACCGCTGACTGACTGTATCATGGTTTGGCGCGTGATTGAAATAATGATTGTAGGTATGGGAAGGTGTTCAAGAGTTATGTATTGGGAAGGTACACGGTGTTCATGACAGGAAGAGAAGCAAGTAAAATATTGTTGACAGGAAAAGATGGAATGGTGAGCTTAAACCTTTTCTACACAGGACAGCAAGTACTTGGACCTACTAGCTTGCTTCAACAGACGGGAGATTCGCACAAGAGACTCCGAAAACTAATTGCTGAACCACTTTCTGTTGATGGACTTAAGAAGTATTTTCAGTTTATCAACAGCTTAGCTATTGAAACATTGGATCAATGGTCTGGAAAAGAAGTCTTGGTTCTTGAAGAGGCTTCCACAGTTGAGTCTTTTGATTCTTGAGTTTGGTTTTTGATTTAGAGGCATTATTTCAACCTGTTGGATTATGTTTTGCAGTTCACGCTCAAGGTGATAGGCAACATGATAATGAGCTTAGATCCAACTGGTGAGGAGCAAGACAAGTTTCGAACCAATTTCAAGATTATTTCTGCCTCTTTTTCTTCCTTACCCTTTAAGGTCCCGGGAACTGCATTTTATCGTGGCATTCAGGTAACAAATTTTCAACAGTATATGCAGAATCGGATTAATGGACAAACTAAAAGGGATATGACTATTTGAAAACTACAGGCTCGTGATCGGATGTATGCTATGTTAGACTCGATAATTGACCAACGGAGAAGTGGGAAAAGCTTGAAACAAGATTTCTTGCAATCCCTGGTAAAGAAGCATGCATCAGAAGGAAATGATGATGATGGCAAACTCACCGATAAACAACTGAAGGATAACATATTAACACTGCTAGTTGCAGGACACGATACTACAACTGCTGCGTTGACATGGCTACTCAAATTTATTCAAGAAAATCCTGCTGTATTGGAACGATTAAGGGTAATTCTTATTGACCCTAACAGGGGAAAAAGGAACAGCCTTTAATTTTCTGGAATTGGATTATAACTTGAATCTCTTATTTGCAGGAGGAACATAGAGAAATCCAAGCTAGAAAACAAGGCACATTAGATCTTGCCTGGTCTGAAGTCAATAATATGCCATACACCGCCAAAGTGAGCTGCATAATAGTCATGAATCTAGCATCTTTACATCCCTGAAATTCAAAGATTGACTGTTTGCTTGATCTTTCAATGTTCAGGTAATAAGTGAAACTCTTAGAATGGCAACAATCCTGCCTTGGTTTTCAAGAAAAGCAGCAATGGATTTTGAAATTGATGGTAACTGTCAGCTTTCTCATACCTGGAATTTGTTACATTTCCTGCTCTACTATACAGAGCTAAAATAAATCTTTTAACCATGCTCAGGATTCAAAATCAAGAAGGGATGGTCTCTTAACTTGGATGTAGTGTCTATCCACCGCGACCCCAAGATTTTTCCTAATCCTGAGAAGTTTAATCCTTCTAGATTTGATGTAAGTTCCCCAAAATAATAAGCTGGCTCCTTCTATTCAACCCCTGAGATATTATAACAAAAGTCGGCTTGTTGGATTTTCTACAGGAGCCTCTAAAACCTTTCAGCTTCCTTGGATTTGGAAGCGGACCGCGCATGTGTCCTGGAATCAACCTGGCCAAACTGGAAATTTCTGTTTTCCTTCATCATCTTGTCTGCAGATACAAGTAAGAAAAAAGGAACAGTTGTTTTGAAATTTTCTCCAACGATATTAAGAAACTGTATCTAATTTGAAAATTTGTCTACCTTGCAGATGGACGCCTTTAGACACAGATGATTCTGTTCAGCCAACACTTGTCAGGATGCCGAAGAACAAGTATCCAGTCATGGTTGAGACACTTTAGATAATGTCTTTCTTTCACATTGTATTAGAAAGAGGAAACGAAAGCATTTTAGTAGAATATAATAGCACAAATAAGGAAAAGGTGCCAACTCCTGGTTCCAGTTGAACCAATAAGTAACTAATGAGTTGGAATTGTTCCTGTAGATCCATTGTTAAATTGCAAGATAATGTATGAAACTCTTTGATGATGATAAAAAAGATGGTAATCTAACAAAGTGATACATTTTAAAGCTCAAAGCAAGTACAACAACAACAAGAACAACCCAGTATAATCCCACTAGTGGGGTCTGGGAAGGGTAGTGTGTACGCAGACATTACCCCTACCCTGGGGTAGAGAGGTTGTTTTCGATAGACAGACCCTCGGCTCCCTCCCTCCAAGAACTCCCAACCTTGCTCTTGGGGTGACTCGAACTCACACCCTCTTGGTTAGAAGTGGAGGGTGCTCACCACTAGAGCAACTCACTCTTGTCTTAAAGCTCAAAGCAAGTACAACAACAACAAGAACAACCCAGTATAATCCCACTAGTGGGGTCTGGGAAGGGTAGTGTGTACGCAGACATTACCCCTACCCTGGGGTAGAGAGGTTGTTTTCGATAGACAGACCCTCGGCTCCCTCCCTCCAAGAACTCCCAACCTTGCTCTTGGGGTGACTCGAACTCACACCCTCTTGGTTAGAAGTGGAGGGTGCTCACCACTAGAGCAACTCACTCTTGTCTTAAAGCTCAAAGCAAGTACAACAACAACAAGAACAACCCAGTATAATCCCACTAGTGGGGTCTGGGAAGGGTAGTGTGTACGCAGACATTACCCCTACCCTGGGGTAGAGAGGTTGTTTTCGATAGACAGACCCTCGGCTCCCTCCCTCCAAGAACTCCCAACCTTGCTCTTGGGGTGACTCGAACTCACACCCTCTTGGTTAGAAGTGGAGGGTGCTCACCACTAGAGCAACTCACTCTTGTCTTAAAGCTCAAAGCAAGTACAACAACAACAAGAACAACCCAGTATAATCCCACTAGTGGGGTCTGGGAAGGGTAGTGTGTACGCAGACATTACCCCTACCCTGGGGTAGAGAGGTTGTTTTCGATAGACAGACCCTCGGCTCCCTCCCTCCAAGAACTCCCAACCTTGCTCTTGGGGTGACTCGAACTCACACCCTCTTGGTTAGAAGTGGAGGGTGCTCACCACTAGAGCAACTCACTCTTGTCTTAAAGCTCAAAGCAAGTACAACAACAACAAGAACAACCCAGTATAATCCCACTAGTGGGGTCTGGGAAGGGTAGTGTGTACGCAGACATTACCCCTACCCTGGGGTAGAGAGGTTGTTTTCGATAGACAGACCCTCGGCTCCCTCCCTCCAAGAACTCCCAACCTTGCTCTTGGGGTGACTCGAACTCACACCCTCTTGGTTAGAAGTGGAGGGTGCTCACCACTAGAGCAACTCACTCTTGTCTTAAAGCTCAAAGCAAGTACAACAACAACAAGAACAACCCAGTATAATCCCACTAGTGGGGTCTGGGAAGGGTAGTGTGTACGCAGACATTACCCCTACCCTGGGGTAGAGAGGTTGTTTTCGATAGACAGACCCTCGGCTCCCTCCCTCCAAGAACTCCCAACCTTGCTCTTGGGGTGACTCGAACTCACACCCTCTTGGTTAGAAGTGGAGGGTGCTCACCACTAGAGCAACTCACTCTTGTCTTAAAGCTCAAAGCAAGTACTTTGCTGATTCTGCTTCCTCTTTCATTTTCTTCTTTTCTCGTCGAGAGGGGTGGCTGGTATATGGAAGGAGGTTGTTACAGTCAACTCTTGATCCCCCCATTCTAGCACTGAATGTGATATATTTAACTCAGATGCATAGCTCGAAAACTTAACTGGACGTTAGAATTTCCTGATAAAAGAGCCAAGAAAAGTCTAAATGTGCATTGCAAGTAATTACTCTCTAATAGCCACCTGCTCTCAAGAAAAGAAGATGATCATAACTACCAAAAAAGAAAAAAATCGAATAGTATACATCCTTTTGAGAAATGGATAATTCGGTTTTTCAACCTTAGCCTGCTGTTTATGAATTAACTTCCATGATTTCTTTCCAATCACTTTCTGGAGATTCCTCAGCCAAACGACATATATAATAGAGAGTATGATGGTTTGCAGATTCACTGAGATTGTTATTGTAAAAAAAGAAGCTTCAAATTGAAAGTTTAGATTCTGTTTGCAACCGAAAAAATTGTACCTCAACGATAAATAAATAAATAAAAAATTAGAAGAATAGGACCACAAGGTACAAATCATTAACTGTATCCCCTATTCAGTTTAACGTTGTCATTTCATAATCTGCCTGCACTTCATATCATATATTACTGCACCTTGCTCTAGCCTCTAGGCACCATGCGCCTCTAACTACATTAGTCTTCTAAAGATATCACGAATATGCATGCTCTAAAGGGGATAAAAACCAGAAACAGAAAAAAAACAAAAGAAAAAGCAAATGGTTATCTGCTATAGAAATTAACTTGATCAGTTGTTTCGTTCATCTTTCTTTCTGTTTCCTTTTTTTTTCTTTGACCCACCCTGACGCCAGAAAAAGAAACACACAGACCAATCGATCAACCCCCCTCTTGACCCAACCAAAGAAGGCAAGTTTTGCTTCAAGAATATGGAGGTCATAACCATTGACGGGTTTTACAATTTCATACCGAACAAGACTAGTAGACTACATCCAATCTTAAAATCTATTGCACAAATGCTACCATAACTTTCTTGCAGAGTTTCTAAACTCTCTTTTCAACATTTTTTCATATTTTTTGCTATGGCTGGGAGTTCCCCTTTTTCATATCAAAGATAGCAGACTGAGAAAATGGAGAGGAACACAAAAGATTCATAAAGCTGCCACATAATCTTGGCAAATCCTTCCTTATGATAACACATTTATGCAGAAGCAAAAATGCCACGCCGATACACTTCTATGGGTCCAAGTCACAATTTAAACATCACTTCTACAATGAATCTAAGGCTTCCTACAGAAACTAATAGCTTCTCTAATTCAAACATCAGTGGCACGATGGCTCTAATGTTTTCTACAGAAACAATGAGAAACTATAGCTTCTCTATCTAAGAATTACATCCCCTGTGCTGAGGGCAGCAACAGTTTTGACTCCCGATATCTGCAGCTAGACAAGGAGGCTTGACGTTCTCATCCTTGTACCAGATTGATCGTGCTTTAACTAACTCGTCCAAGAAGTCATCCAGCTTTTCGACTGTGACACTAGGCATTACGACAACATGTGACATATTTCTTTCACAAGCAAGTTGCCACTTGCGAACAAATTCCTCATCTTTAGGTCGCTCAAAAACAACTGTGCTGCTCAGTTCATTCAGCATAGCACTGATTCCAGCTCCTATAAGGCGATCTTTTAAGTAATGAGCATTCCTTAGGCACTTCTGGACTTCTTTCTGGAATCCCTTGTATCCTTTTCTGTTCAGGGTGCACCAAAGGAAAAGTGGAGCATGCCCATTCCGACTTCCCATGATAGTGGCGTCCCTTGAAGCAAGGTACTCCACGTTCCTAGAAAGGGCATTAATGTGCTCCAACCTTGTCAGTTGAACACCGCATGGCATTGGACATCCCACAAACTTGTGACCAGAGACGCTCACACTACCAATTGGCTTTTTGAAAGTAACCTGCGGTGCCTGTACATATTAACAATATTACTTAAGAGGTAAACCCTGAAAGAGCATTACCTTCAAAAAGAAAATCTTCTTTTTGGTTTCTTTCCTTTTCTGAAAATTTAAATTTTAAATTTATTGTTCCGTAAAATGGTACGTAGGAGCAACAAAAGATAATAGTTAAATTTATGATTCATAAAAGCGCTGTGGCGGTGGATGGTCTCTGCTTGCAGAATCTCTTTTTTGGTTTGAAGAAGTTACCACATGACGAACATTAATAGTTGTCAAAAGAAAAAAGGAATATAAACACTGCCAACAGGACTGTAGATCTGCATACAAAATCTATTTCATCCTTTTTTTGTTTTTTTACTGTGAAGAAGTATCCATATAAGGAACACCTACTGCCAACAGGACTGGAAAAAAGATACTTTATCTTTTAGTCCTTGTAATCAGCCAAAGATATGAATTCTGCTTCTCTTCATCTTCCCCCCCCTTTAGTTCCAAAAGAAATGGTTACAGAGAACCAATTTGACTTTTAACCTTCTGCCTATTGCTAGTGGCAAAAGCAGCAACTTTTCACATTTTCAATTACACGTGTACCTCATAAACTCCTGATTCGCTAACAATAGCCAAGTATTTTTACATACACTTCACATAGGCTAGTTTAAGAAATGCAAGGAGAAGTTAAACAATAAAAACAGCTTGTATAAACAAATTACTTACACGCTTGACAAATGGCATCATAAGACCAAAGAGAGCCCCATCACAGTGGATATAAAACCGATCATGTGAAAACCCGCACTCTTCAAGGGTTTTTATGACGAGATCAAGATCATCGACGGCTCCTTTCACAGTAGTTCCTGTCAACCAAAAAAGATGGCACATTAGGCAGCTACGCGGTTGCTGCATTTAGGGAATATCTCAGACAGTGAAAGGGTAAAAGAGTACCGATGTTGACATTGAGGATTGCAGGTTTGTCCTTGTTTGCTAGTAGCTTAACTTTGAAGTCTGCACAATCTATTTCACCAGTTAGTAGAGTGTCAACCTTCACACATTCCATTCTATACATTCGTGCTGCTTTAAAAACAGAATAATGAGACTCCTTCGAAGCATACAAAATTCCTTCGGGAAATACTTCTCTCCTGCATTATTAAGACAGTATTTTCCTTAGAATTAGAAAAAAGAGAGGAAAAAGGAGGGAGATCCCCTCTTCAGCAGTAACCTAATGCTTCCAAAGGAAAAAATTTAAAATTATACTAACCCAACAAGGATTCCATGAAGATTTCCTTCAGTTCCGCAGTTTGTGATGTATCCCCAATATTCATTCTTCTCTATTTCCCATAGGCGTGCAAACCAGTCCAAAACCCCAACTTCAAACTGCCTTGAGTGCACACCATAATTACTCTCAATGAATGGATCCCCCAAGTTATTGATGGAAAAATGCTGCAACTGTGTGAGTGCACCATAATCAAAGTCCAAATTATATGGATACCCTGTGAAAATCAGCAATCTGAGATAATAAGGCAAATATCTTTTTACACCTGGAATGCAATGAAAGTAGTCAAGGATGTTGTAAACTGGACTAGTCCACCCACCCACTGGGACATACTGTTGGCTAATTTCAATACTATATCTATATTCATTACAAAAAAATAACATCAGTACAGTAGTTCGGAGGCAATCAATATATAAGGTTCTAATGAAGAAAAAGCACCTTTTAATGCTAAACACAACACGAAATCAAACTTTAATAAACAGCAAATAAGACAACACATATAGCTATTTAAAAGAAAGACAGAAGCCATTCTAAATTATGTTTACCTCCCAAAAGGAGGAAAAACTATATCATACTTAGGTGAAGAAATAGATAAGAATATCAGAAACACCTTATAGTAAATAATCACCCAATGATTGTTGAGGTTTTTGTTATTTAAGATAAAATAGTCTTAAAATGAGGGTGAATGGGAAATGGAGGGAAAATGAAATTTTTGAGTAAAATTTTAAGTTTCCCCCTCTTGACAATGAGACATTGTCCCATATTGGAAGAGGAAAAGAGTTTTGATGGGTATATATATAATTGCTCTTCTTGTAGCTCTTAAAGAGTTAAGAAGAAAGCAAGCCTCGCGCCGTCGTCGTCGTCACTCGCTCGGCTCGGCTTCGGCTTCGGCTTCGGCTTCGGCTTCGGATTAGGATTGATTAATTTTTTGGACCAAATTTATTTGTTAATAGTAAATATTAACGTAAGATTATCCGTATTTGTAACGGATAT